>VXBX01005869.1:184825-212300 GCA_013400415.1 Scytalopus superciliaris | reverse complement strand
AAAAAAAAAAAAACCAAAACAAACCAACAGAAAGGTCAGGATATATTTGAAGAGAAATTTCTTGCATAAGATGTTCAAAACCAGTAAAGCTTTATGTTGTTATTTTACCCAGGATGTTATTTTTGAGGTATAAACAAGAATAACTTGCTTTGATGTTTATTACTTATGCATAAAACTTACTGAACTAACTTGAAAAATCATCCCATTATGTTTTAAAATCCAATAGAATTAAGTAATTAAAGAGGATTAAAGGTTTCTCTAATATTTTCTTCGTTGCCAGAAAGAGATTGATTAGTGTAATTACTGAGGTTTCACACATTCCACACAACATGCACATGTATTTGAGAGTGCATATACATAGATATATAAACACAGAGACAGCTGGATAAATTAAACAAAAGGACAATCCTTGGACAGCAAATTATAAAGAATTCTAAATATTGCAATGTTTATTTTTACCTCTAATTAAGAAGTAGAATAGAGTTTAACTTGTTTGGCATGTTTTGGAGGTACTTTTCCCTTGAGAAAATGTTATTTGAAAAAGCTACTTCCACGTTGCCTCACCCCTGATTTGACACACCTGTCATTACCATAACTGTATGCCATACAGAGAGTGGAGGGCATGCAGTGCAAAGCTGTCTTCCCTGAAAGACAGTCCTCGGAAATTTATTCCATGTAGCTTGGCATATCTGACTAAGCAAAATGTAAGTCAAAGAGACTTAAAATAACTGCTCACATGTGTGAACTTTAGTCAGAACTGAATGTAATGATTTTCATAGGATTTCTGATCTTTGTTTGAGAGTAACAGATAAATGAAATGTCTTTGTGTCTCTCCTTGTGATCTCTAGAGAAGTGCTCGTGGTATTAGTTTATGGTCCCATAAAGGTGAGGAAGCTAAAATGAAGGAAGCTAAACTTTGCTTTCCTTATGGATACTTTTTGGAGTAGAGTGTAAGAGCATATTAAATGTATACATTTATCCTATGACAAAATACAATATTGAAGTAAATGCTGGAGTCCTCACAGTTGCATGCTGGTTCTATCAATCACAGTTTATTGCAAGAAAGAGTAATGTGAAGGAAATATCTGTTTGTTGGCAGGCAGGCTGTCTGCTCTCTCACCTGTAGCATGTGTCCCCTTCAAGCTGAAGTATCCCAGCACTTTCAGAGACATTTGCATATTTCAGTCCTGCACCAACAGTTTTGAAAAAAAAAGGGACACAAATTAACATTTTCAAGATGTTTTTATATATTAATAGTTACGGAAATCCTTAAGTAACTTATCTTGTTTCAGACATCACAAGGTTTTACACACACACACAAAATAGTATGGTTCAAGAACCAAACTCAAGTCAGGCATTCCAGATCACAAACATGGTGTGGATACGCAGAGCTATAACAGAGAATTTCAAGGATATTTCTGAATGGCCACATAGAGAAAAAGGAATCATTGAAAAATCTGAAAACTGAAAGACTTTAGATTTGGCTCTATCTTGCAATGTGTGCCAAACAACTCAATGAAAAAAACAACACTCTGAAAGATTAAAGAAGATTGGTTATTTTCCTGACAGAATTCAACTTTATGGTGGAAAATGTTGCCTTTTTCTCTCTGTTTTGTAAAGATGTCTTACTTCTTCAGCAGACCAGTATGTAACTACAGAAACTTTGCTTGGCTGAATTGAGCTTCAGTTTTAGCTATCTATTTTTACTTGGATTGATATCTAAAACTGATACTACTTTTTTTTTTTTTTTTTAATTTTTGTCTGTATTTTCAAATATAGCACAAGTTATAAAGCCATAAATAGTCATCCAATGCTCACCAAACGTTTTTCCCTAGGAAGCGATGGTCTTTCTTGGGTATCTCTATTCCTTTTGACTTATTTTGATGTCTGTAGAACTAATAATCTGGATCTTGCAGCAGGGTTAGTATTTATAGTAGTTTAAAATTAGATCACAGCAAGCTGATTTGTTTGTCATACTAACACTCTATATGTAGGATTTTCATGAGTTACCCAAGTGCATTTTACAACTTAAACTACTCTCCAGGGGTTCAAGCATCACTTTCAAGTGTGGGAGGGATTTGGAAAACATTTTACATCAAATTTTCCTTGAAATCCACTCAGCCATCTCTGTTTCACTGCTTTTTCTTTATAGATGTGAAGTGAATGACACAAATATAATTTCATTTGCTCATGTAGGCCCTCAGCAAGCCCTCAAAGATATGGTTTATTTTTATTGAGTGTTGTTCTAAATAATAAGGAAGGGAAATATCTCCTGTTATGAATAGAATATAAATTATAGTCACAATTGTCAGACAGGAGCAGCTCCTTGGTATATGATGTATATCCTCTGGATACTTGTCTGCTTGACTTACCTCACTTCAAAGAATGCTGTAGGGCCTGGATTTGTATCTCCACTTCTGCTTAAATCCTGGTTACTTGTGAAACATATGCTGATTACAGCACTCAGACATGATACTTTTACTAAACCTGTAGCCTTTTTGAATGCGAAGTCTGTAGTAGAATAGAAAAATGGTTTTCTAATAATTTTGTCTTATGACCATCATAAAAGAGCATGTATCTTGGTGGTAATTTATCATAGTACATCTGCTGAGCTACAGGAGCTTGGAAAATCTATCCTGCTAATGGTGTCCTAAACTAAAATTGTTATGCATTCATTAAGTTGCAATAAATAGAAGAAGAGCTAATGCATTAAAGTTAATAGGGCTGCTGGAGATATTTACAGTGAATAACAGTATGGATAGCACTCAGCTATTAATCTCACTGGGAATCCATTTTACTATAAAGCTTGTAAAAAGTGAGATTGAGAAAGCAATGGATTGACGCTCATGGCAGGCTGCTGTAAAAATGTGTCACTCGACAATGAACTCATTTGTGGGTGCATCCATTACATCTTAAAGCTATTTCTAGATATATAATTACAATCTTTAAGCATGGTATGTTCCTCTTATTCCTTAAGTTGTGTTGTTTCTATCACATTTGAAAAATGAACCTAAATCCAACATGTCTAATAACAAAAAGAATGTTTTGATGAGATGGGAAAAAAATAGACCTAAAATTAAAGGAATTAAGGATGTCCATAATTTTGTAACAAAGCTGTAAAATGTAATTGCTGAAAGTAATTAATTTAAACTGGTAATAAATAGTCCAAATAATGTGTCATCGGGGTTATTAAATGCTTTTTAGATTTCTTTCATAGGTAGTATTGAATGAGTCTCTAACATTTAATTTTCTTAGTCTAAACTTGAATTCATTGACAGCACTAAGTTTGCAGTTGTTTTGCAGAAAGTGTTCACTAAGGGCATATAGCCCATTAATTAGTATTTACCCATATATCTTATTCACCTAACCAACCCTCTCCTCTGCATTGACAAATAGCTCCTTTTATATATTTTGGATTTGGTTTTGTGAATTATTGTCTCTCACTCTTTAAGTATGATTGACATATCCATTATATTTTCAGTACAAAACAATGCTTAGTAAATAAACAATGCACGTCTTCCCCATCTTTCCACTCTTGAGTTGATGTCCCTATGATTTGCAGTACCGTGTTTTCCTAAGCTAAGTCCAAAAGAACTCAACATTTGGGATTTAAGATGTTTTAATTTTCGGGATTGAAGTAGGGCACATAATGCATGTAAATGCTAATGCAATCATCCGAAATGCTGATCTAACAGACAACAATACTGACTGTAGGCAGAAAATTAACATGCGAGGGAAATTAAATTGAAAATAACAATAATTATTTTTTTTTTGACAACATGGTCAGTGGGATTGAGTGCACTCTCACAGGTTTGATGAAGGAAGGACTGCCATCCAGAGGGACCTGGGCAGATTTTAAAGGTGGATGTGTGTGAACCTCACAAAACTCAACGAGGTCAAGTTCAGGGTCCTGCACCTGGGTTGGAGCAAGCATAAGTACAGACTGGGCATAGAACAGATTGAGAGCAGCCCTAGGGAGAGAGAACTGGGGGTACTGGCAGATGAGAAGCTCAATGTGACCCAGCAATGTACGCTTGCAGCCCAGAAAGCTAACCATATCCTGGGCTGCACTAAAAAATGTATGGCCAGCAGGTCCAGGTAGGAGATTTTACCCCACTCTACTCCACTCTTGTGAGACCTCACATGGAGCATTGCAGCCAGCTGTGGGACCCCCAGCATGAGAAATGTGTAGGTGTGCCTGTTGAAGTCAGTCCAGAGAAAGGCTATGAAGATGAGAGGACTGGAGCACATCTCCTGTGAAGACAGGCTGAGAGAGTTGAGGTTGTTTGGCTGGAGAAGGGAAGGTCTTGGGCAGATCACCCAGCACCATTCCAGTACCTAAAACGGGCCACAAGAAATCTGAAGAGGCCGTTTTTGCAATGTCATGTAGTGATAGGACAAGGGGTAACGGCTTTAAATTGAAAGGAGATAAATGTAGATCAGATTTATGGTCATTGAACCTTCCACTAGACCAGGTTTCTCAGGGCCTGTTGAACCTGGCCTTGAACATTTCCAGGGGTGAGACATCCACAATTTCTCTGGGTAACCTATTTCAGTGTCTCAACCCTCTCATGATAAAAAATTTCTTCCTTATACATAGTTTGAATCTACCCCTCTTTTTTCTTTAAAACCATTGTCCCTTGTACTGGGCACTCTGTCAAATTGCTGATGATCTGTTGCTCTGGACTTTCAGGGTTATACCAGTTTTGTTCTTCAAAACTGAAGGCCAGTTTTCCTTTTTTCCCTTTTAAGTTAGGTGTCTGTATTTTTCAACTGAAGCAGTGGGCTTTAACCCTTGTGACTTTTACATGTCTAGATTCTCATGTCCCCACCTACATTTATATCAGATTTTTTTGCAACACATGAATTTCTAATAATAAATAAGCTGATAAAATGTTCACTCAAAGTGTGAATGAAAAATGTTTGTATTAGAGATCAAAGTTTTGAGCTTCCTAAAGTTCAAAACATCAGCAGAAGGTATTGCAGTTATTTATAAACCTTAATTATAGTAAGATGATGCTTGCAGGAATGCAGCACACCTGGGACATCTAAACCCTTTTTTTTTTTTTTTCCCTATGTTCCATGGCTAATAAATCAATGTATGCATTTTTGTAAAATGGTTCTGACAGAATACGGTGACTTTTGATTACTGAAAGTATAACCTATATCAGAAATCAGCAGGAAATCAAAATCTAGTGAAGTGACCTGTGTATTCTTCTTTCTCTTTCAAATATAATTTCGATTCCTTACAAAAGTCGTTTTAGCTAAAGACCAAGTATTGTATGTGCAGTAACTGATTTTTACCTTTTGTAGATTTATTTCACAAACTTAACATAGGCACAAGTTAAAACTCTTTGATTTCTAAGTCCTGTACATTCCAGTTCTATGCAGAACATCCTCATTAATCTATTGCTCTTTCTGTTTTTCATCCACATCTGCACTGATTCTATTTAGGATTTTTTTATTAATCTTTAAATTTTCCCTAGTATGTAAGACCACACTTCCTTTTCAGCCTTATTATTTTGTGCTATAAGAACCACCTGAAGCAAGCATTATAAATTCATTGAATCCTCAGGATCCAGGCATATTTCAAATTAAATACCTGCAGTGTCATAATTTTCTATAGCTTTTTACTTTAATTCAAATATTTTCCCCTCTTTTGACCTAATCCAGAAAGTTCCAAAATTCCCATAGTTTCAAGGAAGGTTCAGCCAGTGCACACACATGCATGACAACGTAGCGGCAGTTGCGGAAGAAACTGTCTGTGTGTACATGTGTGCATAGGAGTGTGCATCTGCTGTAACTATGGAGAATTAACAGAAGTTGAGAGACATAATATAGTAATATTACAAGCTTAATTGGTGACTTGATTAGCATGACAGATTTTTAATAATTCTTATGTTGGTAATATTGACACAGTTTTTTGTTTGTTTGTTTCTTTCTTTTTTTTAATAGAGATGCATAGATAGAATGGAGACGAAGTGTTGCCCTGCATGTCAAAAGTACATGCTGATGCTCTCAGGTTTATAAAGTGTGCAGGAAATCATATGTGTTGAATTACTCTATCAAAATTGCAATAGAGAGAAGCAAAAAAATTTAATTTAGATGTGCTTTTATTAGAGATAACTACCAGGAAGCTTAAAGAGGGGGTTTTGGTGATTAGTTAGTAGGGCTGGTAGAAGCAAGAGACAATGATTATTACAGAAAAAAGAGGAAATAGCACTAAAGTAATGACACTGAATATCACTGTGTCATCCTTCAATAAATCTAGAGTTCAGGTCTTAAAAGAACAAAGTCTGAAGGATTTAATCAGTGAAGCAAATCCACAAAACCAAAATTATTCCTATGCAGAAAACTAATATGATATGCAGGAAAACCAGTTTGCTGGCCCATGAGCTCTTCTTCACAGGGAGTGCAGAATGTGGAAATGGGCATACTACATTAGAATAAGTATAAAAATGAGGAGAATCAACAAGAATATTGCATAAAATCAGAAAAAAAGCTAGCAAGGAATATCAAGTATAAAAAGAAGTAATTCCACGTGTTTATAAGCATTAGGAGAAGAAACAAAGTGAATGGCAGTTTTCAATTCTGGGGACAGGAAAAGCAATAACAAATTTCTCTGTAAAATCTTACTTTTTTTTTTTTATTCAAATGAGAAAGGAAGGGTTTCTGGATACAGCAGCTAAAACAATCTGAAAATAATGAGGTTGGGATTGAAAATAATCTGAAAGGGAAGCAGCATATATGCTTGTCTCAATTTTAGTCATCCCTAAATATCCATTAATGGTCACTATTGGATTGCTGTGTCCTTATGTGGCCATTCCTCTAGTAAAGTAGATGGCTATGTGAGTACAGCAGTCCTTCAGAAATTCCTTTAGAACAATCAAAAGCCAGTCACAACAGTGTGACAGTTACCTGGTCTCATACATACAGAGGCAGATAGTCCCCAAACTGCCATGTGTGAGCACTAACACTGTTTACTAGGTGGGAACTAAACCTGTGTTTCCAGTATAAGGGTTCAGCCTGAAAAAATTGGTGAGGGACACTGCAGAATGTGTTGGTGACAGACACCATCAAGGACCTTCAGGAATGGTTAGAAGCAGATGAAGTTGCTGCAAGGGTGGGGGGCTAGCCTAGGTGGATCACAGAGGTCCCTTCTAGCCTCTTTTGGTTTTTTTTTCTGATTTTCTAAACATCTTCCTTTGATGTAAATCTATATGTCATTTGCAATATAAAGAAGGGCTCTAGAAAAATTATTCTACCTGTATAAGTATAAAAAAGTAAAGCATGCTGACAATCCCTTACTGCAGAAATTATCTACTGATTGTATCACTTCCTTTTATGTAATTCTCTGACAGGGAAGAATACAACCAACAAACCTCAGATAAAATGAAGTTATGACACAAGATATTACTGTTTTCATGCATGCCATCACTCACAGTATTCTAGCTCTGATCAGCTGTGCATCAGTTCTTTACATAATTGTCTAAAGAACACCTGAAGTGTTTCATAGTTTCAGTGTGCCTACTGCTAATAAAAGGTGCAAGACACAGAACTGTTCTAAAAAATCTTTGACTGATTCCGCTCCACATGTGGTATATTTTAATATTATTTGATATGGATTTATTGTTTTACTAGAAAATGTTCATGAACATTAAAAAGTGTATTAAAAATGGTTAGCACAAATATTCTTCTGTTATTAAAAATTCAGTTAGAGTTCTAGCTTTTCTGTCTTCTAAGGGAAGAAAATTCTCCTTTTGTGTATTTTTAAGCATACTGTAAAAATCAAATAGTCAAAGAGAAACAGTTTTCCTGTACAAGCTGAAGTCAAAACAGACCTGTTCTAGCAATAAAAAAAAAAAAAAAGGTAGGTAATAAAGAGAAAGTCTTACTTATTCTTCACCTTCCATTATTAATAGAATGGATAACTTCTTAATTTTCTATGTTCACAGTTTATTGTTCAGAAACCATACCTATTATATTTAATATGTTTTAATTCATCTTCGTCATGTAATTACGCATTTGGCTCTATGAATTCAATGGAAATTACACAAAAGAGAAAGCATAAAAGGTGTAATTGCTGTATGAACTTTGTGTACCTTTTTCAGAGTTACTGTCAAGGTACAGTAAAGAATGCTTAGAATATCAAACAAATATATCAAAGCATTCAATTAAATGGTTTTTTTTCAAAACATATTAAACCTGGAATGTAACCTTTCTTTTAAAATAATTGTATTAATTATTTCTAGTATGCTTTCTCTAGAATTTAACATGTGTGTGTGTGTTTACATATATATTCTTGTAAACATGCACTCTTGTATATTATAGAGTTGATTTTTTTTCTGTCTTTAAATATCACTTTTATCCTGGAGAAAATAGAGGCTTGAACTTGTGCTCGTATACCAATTTAAAAAGAATGGGAGAGGAGAAAAAGTTTAATTTAGACATGAGAGGGAAATAAACCAGACACTAGCCTTTCATCATTATTCTATGCAAAATTTTAATGTCAATAGTATCAAAAGCCATAATTGGAAACCACCCCTACCATGCTCCCAAGAATGGTACTTCATGGGCAACACATCATCTTCATTAGTCAAATCAAATAGTGGTTGTATTTGCATAGGTTTATTTTTGCTTTGTAAACTGGTTTTACATTCAGATAGTTTCAAAGATAATGGTTTTGTTACAGGCATCCCAATGAGCACAAGATTTAGATTTGATATATATGGAAAAATACAAATAAGCAAAAGACTTATGGGAAAGCTATCATATATCAGAATATTTCTGAATTTTCTTTGCAAATCTGTGCAGATATCTGCGTATGTTTTATCTATATGGGAAGAACAGAAATCACTTTTTAAAAAATATTATTAAGGGGAAAATATTTTATTATTTATCATTAAGAAGGTTATCTCTTATGGTGGCAGAGGCCTGGCATGACTTTTCTCATGCCAAACACTGAAGGGCTACCTGGGTACTATTGAGGATATTTACTATTGCGATATTTTATATCAGTGTCTGTGATAGTAGAAAATAAAATTCCAAACTAGGATATGAAGAATATATAATTTATTTCATTAATTGCATGATTCTATATAACTAAATTAATTTCTGATATAGCGTCTTTCTTCTGCAATAAATTACTGCAAAACACAGGAACAGCCACAATATAAATTCAGTTGGACTGAAGGTGTAAAACACTGGGTATTATCTAATGATGTTTTACAGACTTTTGAGAAAATAGACAGGAAATATCAATTGAAGTGAAGGATATGTCATTTAGTCCTGCCATCCTAAAGCCCATATTAATATTGGTCAAATATTCAAATAATACTTTTAAGAGAAAAAATGCGAACAAAATTAATTTTCATTGCTTAGAAGTAGCAATGAAATGTGAAATTAAGTGCTTTTGTACTGTACTTTCATTGACTAAAGCAATATTACAGCCTAAATTTTTCTTATTTCTCACATAAAATTTTCAAACTTGACCAATTTAGTTAGTCAGCGAAACATCACTAAAATTAAAAGACATTTAAATTTTCTGTATATTATTTACTGATGGATTAAGTATTTTGTTTTCATTTTGAATATCCAACTTTAAAGAATTATGGTGATCTATAAAAAGAAATTAATTTATCTGTCCATTAACTTTTTACTCCTAGGTTACTGAGACAGTTCTGAGAATCCTGTGCTTTAAAACAAAAATGCATTTGACAAAGTTACTTTGGATTAACTTTTTAACAGAAGCCAAAATCAAGCAGTTGCATGGAATGTTAGAATCTACCCCATCAGTACAGCAGCTATTATTTTGAGCAAAGGATTCATATTCATACAGTTTCACAGATTCATTCATTCATTTTCTTCAAGTAATAGTAATACCTTCACAAAATTACTGAAGAGTTGAGTTGGAAGGGACCTCCAGAGGTTGTCTGGTCCAACTCTTCTGCTACAGCAGAGCCATCTGGAGCCAGTTGCCCTGGACCATGTATAGGATGCTTTGAGTATCTCCAAGCTGGGAGACTCTACCACCTCCCTGGGTCACCTGTGCCGGTGCTCAGTCACTCTCACAGTTAAAAAGTGTTTACTGATGTTCAAAAGGCAACTCCTGTATCTCAGTTTGTGAGTCTGACACCATCCTTTTTGCACCCTCCTTCCAGGTGTTTACAGACATTGACGGGATCTCCCAAGAGCCCTCTCTTCTCCAGGCTGAACAGTCCCAGCTCTCTCAGCCTTTGCTTACAGGAGAAATGCCCCAGGCCCTTCATCATTTTTCATGGCATTTTGTAGGACTCTCTCCAGTATGTCAATGTCTCTTGTGTACTGAGCAGCCCAGAACTGAACACAGTCCTTCAGCCGTGGTCTCACCAGAGCTGAGGAGAGCAAAAGGATCACCTCCCTCTACCTGCTGGCTAAGCTTTGCCTAGTGCAGTCTGGGTTACCATTGAACTTCTTTGTGGTAAGGGTCCAGTTGCTGGCTCATTTTCAACCTGGTGTACACCAGAACCCCCAGGTCTTTTTCTTCCAAGCTGCTTTCCAGCTGGCTGCCACCAGCATATGGGACAATGGAACCTTAATTGAAAGTCTACCTTTCTCAGATCTTCTGAGAATTCAGTAAGAACATGCAGATAGATATTAAAATTTAATCATAGAGTATGAACATGTATATAGGATGCTGTGCTTTCAAAGATCAAAAGCATCAGTGTTTTGTGTAATGGGACTTAATATTGAGCAGAAAGGAGTTTTTCATCATAGTAGTAATATTAAAGTTTCTGCCCTGTTTCTACTGCCACTTTGTTTGGGGTTTTTTCTCAATTGCATAAAACCCAAAGTTAATATCCTTTTCTATCAGAGTGTAGAGCCTTTTTTTTTTTTTTAACCCTGTACATCACACACATTAATAAATACTGTTGCTTGAAAATCTATGTCAGTAACAGAATCCTTGAAGGACTTGGAGGTTGAATCAATAATCCTTATGAGTCCCTTTCAACTTGAGATATTCTATGATTCTATGACTGAATATATTGTGAACATTAAAACCTTACCAAAACTAAGTCTGGTCCCATTTGACTGGAATGTCCTACTGCACTATGTGTTGGTGTACAACCATTTCTGGCTGTTCCAGGGTTCTGGTTTTTGCTCCTGGTGGGTAGTCATCAACTGAAAATCAAATGAGAAGGGCTGAAATTGGATCATTCTCCTTCAATCTTTCCCCATCAGTATCTGTGGCTACTGCTTCTCCTTTTTTGCTTATATCAGCTTCCTTAGTGACTTTTAGTGAGGAGAAAGTATCTGGAGAGCTTCAGGAGGCAGACTTAAGCAAGGCAAAACCAATAAAACAGCACTGGAACCTCTGCTGTAACACTGAATATCAGAATGTGACACTGTAGATAATTACTAAATCTACGGTCAGCATGATATGGCTGATGAACTGGAGTAAAAGTGAATTCATGTTCATTTACTCTGCATGTTACTGGTCTAGTGTTTCCCTGAGACATGTACATGCATACATGTAAGTTCTCCCTTATTCAGAAAATCCTTTAGTATCAAAGTTATTGACTGATGCTCACATTACTAAAAGCTGAGCATTTTTTAACATTTAAGATACAATATTTACCACTAAGATCAAAGTATTGAAACAATCAGATCCAACGACAGCTATTGAATCAGACAGTCCTTTTTAATGCAGTCAGCTGCGGGAGGTGGGGAATAATTCACCATACACTTCCCCCTTTGCTGCAATCTTTGAGGTACCTGTCCATAATAATTTTCAAAAGTTCCTCATGAAGATCCACCCTCTCCCACCTGGAGGTTCTCAGGTCTCTTGTTGCTGTTCTCATGGAGCAAGATTGTCATCTGTGGTCTTCTTTTCCTGTAGGAAAGTGTGGGGAAGGGGCATTGGGGGGCTTTTTGCATCTTCCTCATCATGGAGTCTTCCTTGCATTGGCAGATTTCCTGACATAAATGATTATTTTTGGCTGACCTCTAACCTCCTATCTCATTGGTTTAGTTCCTACTAAGACACATTTTTTGTTAGTTAATGTAAATCTAGGTTGTTCTTTACTTAAAAAATTCTCTATTGAACTTACCTCTTAGCAAAAACAGTCTCTGTTGACTAGGTTCTGTGGGGTGTGTAACCCTATAAGTTAATTTCCTCCAGGTGCACCACTCCAGTATTCTTCTATTAGCTCAAGTTTTCTATTTTCATTGTGTGATATTAAACTGATTTAGAAGAAAAACAAGTAACATGAGTCCAGGCCTTAGTTAATTAAAACACAGCTCTTTACAAGTGTCCGAGCCCACTAAATTCCTAAGCTATGTGAGATAAATGCATATCTCTCTTTCAGTATTTTCATTAATAATTTAAGCTAAACCATACATCTCAAAGTAAACAAATGAGGTACAATTCACACTGCCTTATTCTGGAATTTCTTCTTCTGTGTGTTTACTTCATTTCTGTTTCAGAAGACTGACCACTCTGTGAGAGGTTCTCTGTGGTTTAAGGGAATGAGCAAAAATGTCTGTTACATGGCTCCAGAAGTTGCAGCTAGCAAATGTACCAATTACAAAAATAAAAACCGTTAAGAGAAAATCTACACTTTTACACAAATTATTTTAAGTGTTTTGTTCAAGACTTTAGAATAATTAGCGGATGTAAGCTAATGCATTTGGTATTTATATGGATTTAGGAGTAAAATAATAGTATTTTAATACCCTTCAGTATCTCTGTTGGTTAATAATGAGTTCACAGATAGCAAAAATCAGGGAAGGAGTGAGTGGGTAAATTATACAAATTACTGATAGCCTGTGAGGAAGGCACTGGGCCCGGCTGCACTGGTTTCTGCACATACCACTCTGTACTTTCTGTATTAAAAATTGATGTTCTCAGCAGTGCAGTAGGTTGGAAGATACACTCATTATGGAACTGTATTAAATGGTACTGTATTGCTTAAAGTTTTTCTGACAGCGCCATTTTAAAGTTACCTAATCCTCCAAACTGGTATCTTGTGTAGTGGTGATCTCAGTGCAATTTTAGACTCAACTGTAAACTAAAATCACCATTTAAAAATTCTCCTGAATGAGTACTTTCCTGAATGAGTATTGCCATGTTTAAATAAAAAAGTAAATTTCATACCATCGATTTAAAATAATGATGATGGCAGACATTTAAAATCTCATTCCTTATATGGTTTGTTTTGCTCCATTTGAACTACATGGGATTTTTTTTTTTGATGTTTTACTTTTCTGCTTACAAAATATCCAAATATTTTACTTTGATGATCTGCTTACTGGGCTCACTGACTTAAAAAGTCTCCATTCTGACTCTCTTGCCTGTCATAGTAGAGTTTGTGATTTATCTGCTTTCATATCCATAAAGATACAGCCTTAACTAAGTGGTCTCTTGCATAATCAGACTGGCTTGGAATCCACTAAGTGTAATCTTACGCTGTGTATCTCAATTAATCTTGCAGACTGTGGCTAATCACATCCCCACCAGGCAGGCTCACATATCTCACCAAGCTGGATTATTAAAATCCATATTTCACGTTAACAGCCATGTGTGTGAGATTAGTTTCTAAGTAGTAATGCACCTGCCATAAATACCTCCTATCTGGTATCTTCTGAAATACTGCTGCTGTCAAAGATGAAAAAGCATGATGTGCATTCAAAACTAGTTTACATTTCTTTTTTATGGGCAAGCGATTTTTTTCTTGAGTCCTTTGCTTTGTTCTCATATACCTGAAAATCTATAGAGCACAGAATGTAATGAAGACAGAAGTTGGTAAATGATACATTCTGGAAGGATTCATAGAAGAATATGATTATATAAACTTTATTCATTTTTTATCATTTCAAGTAAAAGCTTAAGTGAGAAAACCTGCATTAATTTAGGTTTATACCATTAGACATACATTAAGGGCTAAATTCCATTTTACAGTAAAACTTTTTAAATCTGGAGTTACTCCAGTAAGCTCAGTTGGCCTAGAAATTGCTTTAGCATTGTCATTTTGCTAATTACATCCTAGGATAAAACACTTTCCATCTGATCAGTAGTCTATTAGCAGATGATCCAGACACTGAATCTTGGAGTTTCAAGTCTCTTGGGTCTTTAAAGGCAACTGGTTCTATACTTCAAGCTCAATAGTTTTAAAAGGCAGAATTTCTGTTTAACTCCCTGTATCCCTCAATACAATCGTTGCAGTAATACAGATTTTGCAGTTAAGGCCTAGCAGACTTTTTTTTTTTTTTCAGGACCACACTTAAAAGATGTCTTTGGTTTAATGGGACATCAGAAGAGTTAAAAGTGTACAGCTACAAGCAAATAAACTTTGCACAGAATTGCTGAATGTGATGATACTTTACTTAAAGTACAAGAAATTAGCATGTTTATTATTTTCCTAATGCACTGCTCCTCTAATTTAACTTCTCATTCCTATGGGAGTGTGTCAAGGTCTATCTGCATTCAAGCATGTAGTGTTTGTCTCCTAGCTGTCTTGCAGAGTCAGTTCTAGCTGACTGATGGGATTGATGGGCGCAGTCCCTGCCCTTTCACAATTTCCAGGCTTTCTGTCAGGTGAATGCTTGAAAAGGCCCTGCTTGGTGCTTAGAGATTCTTGACAGATAAAACTGCTGTTCTGGTGATTTTCAGCCTGATTACTCCATCTTTTCTAATGAGCAAAAACTGGTTTCGAGCAGCTACATTACACTGGCATCTTTGTTGATCATTCAATGTTGGGGTGTCTTTCTTGCAATTTCGGTGCCCAGAGGAGCTAGGGAGGCAGTGGAGAAGGAAGGGGGCTAGATACTATAAGCATAATCTGCAGTTTTGTTAAGGACTATATATTGGATTCATAACTCTACAGAAAAACCATAGGCTATATAAGTAGATTCTTCAAACCATCATGTTTATGCAGAATTTTCCTGTAAGAATCTTTCTCTCATTCAAATATATGTACAAATGGATAGAAAATACAGTCAGAAAGCTTCTGTTTTCAGGCTTTCCCATTGTGCTTCAGGTCTAGAAGTTGCTAAATATGCTAAAATAAATTTTGTTTAAAATTTTAAAATTATGATAAGAATGAGATAATTGCAAGAGCAGAAAAAGAAATTATTATTTAAAAATTAAGTGCCAGTTGCTGATTATGCATATATTCAGCAACGTAATTTCAAGGGTGCAGCTTAAATATATAGAAATAATGGACACAAAGGAAAATCTTTTGGGAAATGACATTTGCTTATTCATTACAGATGCCCTAGTCAGAAAAAGCAGCTAATTGTGCCATATATTGCATACATGACAGTTACGATTTTGAAGTTGCATTTCATAGTGTGGGTTCCCCAGTACATTGAATTCTGTATAGCAATAAGGGCCCATTTTTAAATTTTCTTAAACACTGTTTTATTTTTACATTACGAGTCCATCACAGTCTAAGAGTCTTATTTGGATTTATTGTTGTTTATCTTCTGCAAACATTCATATAAACTCATATCAGTCACAAATTGCTGCTAATGTTCCAAAGCACATCATGGAAAGTGGCAAAATGCATCAAGACAAATCAGATACCATACAGCTGGGTAACTGCTGAACACCCTCCAGAGACACACAAACAAGAATAAGAAATATGCTCTAAGTCCTGAGGTCAAATGCTTTACCTAAGAAGTACATTAATCCCCTGGAGAAGTGCTGCTTTGAGAGTTTAATTTCTCTTAGGCAACAAAAATAAAGGAAACAAACACAGCAAAAGCCATCCAACCCTATGCATCCACTGACATAAAATACCAGGGGGGTATAATATTGTCAATAATATAGCGGTGCCTAGGAGCCTGTTAGGTTGGGCATTTCAAAACAAATAATTCCTACAAGGAATTTATCACCCAAAAATCCATAGTCAGCAGGAGAGCAGACCAACTGTCTAACATAATCAAGAATGATAACTACGCAGGGTTGTCAGACCTAGTCATAAGGAACTTAAACCACAAATTTGTAATTTTTATACAAATTGCTATGCAGTATAGATTTTATGTCCCTCCTGGACAGCTAGTCAGCCCTTTCCATTTATCTATACTATACCCATCAAATCATTATTTGATTACCTTTTGGTATTTAAAAACTGAAATACTCTGTGGTGATGTTATGAGCTGTCAGGTCTCTGATCAGTGCTGGATGTCAGATTGAATAGGTCACAGCAAAGTAAATGACCACCCCCAACCTCCAACCAAATAGGTGTGTGTGGTGATATTTTCATAGAGAGCTAGACTGATATTGTGACTAAATACATTCTTAATCTTAACTGTCATTATTGACAATGTTTAAATGCACAGAAAGGTGATCTTGTTTCCTTCTTTAATATATTTTGGCTGTTTGGTTGCTGAGAGCTGACTGTGGCAGTCCTTACTCTGGTTTGACATCCCTCTACCTGCAGAGCGTGATAAATTGTGTTATTAGCATCAAATCAGTGTTAACCACTGGTGGAAATAGGAAAAAAAGTGCTTTAAAGTTTTAAATTTTAAGAGGTTTAATTATTAAAGGTCTTTTAATACAATGACTAGCTTAATTTGCATGAAAAATGTGACGACTTTTAGCACTTGCTTCAATTTACTGCATTCATTTGCTTCAAATTACATATAAGGCATCTTAACCAAACTAAGCAATCTGCAGAACAACTATATTTCTAAACATATACTATTTAATTGTCAAGCAAACAGAGTTCTACATAAGAGGAGATACTAGTGCCTGGAAAGAAAGGAATAAATTCAAAGACTGTTTCTGCACCATCAAAATGTTTTTACCCACAATATCTTCTAAATGCCTTATAAACCACTTTCAAGTAACAGTTTTACTTTGGATTTTCAAAATAAAGATAGTCTGGTTTTAGCTGGAGATGGAGGAAAGAGGACTTAGTATACTAAAGTTTGGAACAAGCAAAAAGAGGTGTAGGGGGTAGACCCCACAAGCACCAACAGCATACTCAGAAACTACCGCTCAAATCTGTCAGAAAAGTAGCCTGTAGCCTGTCCATCACCAGGGAGCTTGCAAAGAGAATATGAGTGCTAAAGTCTTCTATTAAACTCTTAATTTTTATTAAGGCCATTATGTGAATGTAAGAAAACACAAATAATTTCAGAGCTCCTTGATTAAATGAATTACCAGGTTTTGAAAAGAATCTAGAGTCCTGCATTTCCATGTTAATGCCATTACCAAGAAGCTGTTATATTCTTTCCTCTGCCTGAAGAATTCTCAATTTATTAGCTAGAGAAGATTTGATCAGAAAACTTAAGGGAACCAGTCCTGAGAACCATCTGGGCCTCATGTCTAGGTTGCCTGGCTAAATAGGAGGATCGATTTCCAAATTAGAATCTGAATCAGAAATTCAGGAAATTTGAAAATATTCATCATATTCACAGGTAGCTTTGACTTCTCTTCAAACCCAGAATACTGCTTGCCTAAATTTTTTTTTTGTTAAAGCATGCCACCAGCTCTGTCCTTTTCTTTACATTACCATTTAATAAAAGATAATGCAGCATTTTCTGGAAACGTTATCTGTTGTCCTTTCCATGTCAGCCTACTAACCACTATTTGCTGTCCAAAAAGCTGAATCTGTAGAACACACACCTGCACAATTCTTACTGCTGATTTGCTGTGCCAGTTGTTCTCCTCTCCTGGGATTAAAATATCCAATGCTATGTGATTTTAATAAAAGCTGAGGTGACAAAGAAAGCACCTGCATTCTCATTCACTCCACCTGCTTGCCCTGGTGCTCTGCTGTCTTTTCTCACTGCAGCAGCAAGCCCCGTTTGGCCACCATTAGTGAAAGTACTGTCTGCTACATGTAGCTTTAATTTTTTATCTTTTTTTTCAGTTGAGGAGAAAAAAATATATATTCAAGAGCATTGAATCCAGACAGCTGTTTTTACAAATTATTGCTGCATCATAATCAATTTTGTACTTGACTGTGACTGCTGAGACCTTAATCACTGGGAAGAAATTTCTCTTTATATCCAGTCTGAACTTCTGTCCTATCAATTTGTGTCCACTTTATTTCACTCTCCTGCTCAACAGCCCTGTGAAAAGCCCAGGCTCCATCCCAAGACCTTCCCACAGGCACTTGGGCTCCTATTGAGTCACCCAAAAGCCATCTCTACTCCAGTCTGTTGAAGCCCAGCTGCCCCAGCCTCTCTTCACATTCTGCTTTTGACACACAATTTATTCCCAGTGACGAAGTTGTGCAGTCACTGTCGTTGAAGGTTGTGAAGACTTCACTGGATAAACTGTCCTGAGTAATCTGGTTTATCCCTGTAGCTGACCCTGCTGTGAGCAGGAGGTTGGACTGGAGACTTCCTAGATTCCCCTCCAGCCCTAATGATTCCATGATTTTGTGATTCTTTGATGATATTTAACTCTTTACTGCCAGGGCTCAGCAAGGTCTCATGGTTACCTGTGGGCTTGTGCTGCAGAGCAGCTCCCCAGCCTGCAGGTCTGCAGCAGCAGTTCTTTTGTAACCAAGATACACGTCTGTGGAGAATTAAAGAAAAAACCCAAAGTCTGACTATATTTTGTCTTCACTTTCGAGAAATAAAAGCAAGAATGTTCAAATAGTAGACTAATAGGGCAGTCCTAATTAAGAAAAGACAAAAAATGTAAACCATTTTTGTAAGAATTGTGATAAAAGAAATATATGGTCTTGCTATTTCTGAAGCAGCTGTAACTCCAAACTGTTCTTCTAACATGATTAATCTTAAATGTTAGTCTTGTAATTATGCACACTAACAGCACAGGAGAATCTACAGACACAGATTTACCTGACTCAATTTAATACATGATTATTAAGGCATGTAAAAGCATGTGTGCATTTAGCCCAATGTGATCTAAATATCTTAGACATGTATGCAGGAATAATAAATTCAACTAAGCAAGCTTTAATAGCACTACATGCACAGAGGTGCCATCCGTTTCCATGCTACCCTACATCATCTTGGCTGCACTCCAGCTCCACATGCTTCTACCATTCCTGCTAAGTGAAACAAAGTTGACATCTTGTCTCTCTGTATTACTATTGCCATTCAGAACAATATTATTTTCTAAACTGGTCTTTGAATTTTGTACTTTTGAAAAATAAGCTGCTCCAAAAAGATACATCAATAACATGCATGGGACCTGTGACTCGGTAGAACTTCTCAGGCCACTAAAACCTTGTCTGCAGCCAAGTGTACAATAGTTGTTTTGCAAAGGTTATAGTTAGGAGGGATTGTAGTTTCAGTTACCTAAAGGAGAGGTTTTATCTTCACTGACAGCATTGCATATTTTTTAAATAGTTTCACTTATTTGTTCTGGAAATATTTTTTTTAAGGTTCTTTTTCTTTTTCCCCAGACAGAATCCTGAAGTATTTTGATCATACAGCACCATGATCTTCCATGTTAAAGGGTGTTACTCATGGTTGCAATGTCTAGCAGCTCTGTATCCAAGGAGGACTCCCACTGCCTGGCTGCTGGAGCCCAGTCTGGTGCACATGGGAACCTAGAGGTCTCTGCCCCAGGTCTATGGATATGGCTGCCACTTCTGTCTCTGCAGATTCTAGCAGTGGCAAGGCTGAATATGTATCACATAGGCACATACAAACACAAAGGACACACAGAAGATGCTGACAGGGATGGTTACACAGGCTCAGTGCCATGCAGAAGGTAGTGCCAAGCAGAAGGAGCTAACTCGAACTTCCAGGACAGTGGGAACCTACCAGGACATGCAGGAGATGTAAGTCAAACACTCTTCTTTCTCTTCTGTTGTCAGGATTGAAGTTCACTGGTGAAGGCACACACATAGCAGTGTAGATTCACAAGCACACACTCATTCCAGATCTCCAAGTACTGGCAAGGCCTTCCTGTCTGCCCAGTACTTCTGCCCATACCCTGAGCCTTCTTACCTGCCACACTGGGTGAGTCACTTGCTAGTCCAGCTTGGGGCTTCCAAACAAAGAAGTCCTCATGTTCTTGTTTACCCCTTCTTATCAGCTACAAGATCTAGATTACCTTCTTCAAAGTTGTGAGGATCTTCTTAATGGCCCATCACATATGCACAGGAGACTTTTGCATAATCTCTGGTATCCTGTATCTGTCAGGCTTTTGTCTCTGACCACTCTTGTTCATTGTTTACCCCTTCAGATATTATTCTCTTCTGCCATGCAAAAGGCCTTGATTGGATGACCTTAATGAAGTTTTCAACTCCACATACCCTTAACACTCCGCGTTTTACTACAAATATTAAATATGTTATTTGGGTTTGTGTATATTAAATATACATTAAACAGTGTAGTATGAAGTAACATGGCTTATATATTTGGTACAATGAACAAATGAGATGTGCTGTCTGTTTCAAGGAACTACATTTTCAAAGTGTAATATTACAGACATTTCTGAATCCCCAAAGACCATCTTTAAATATTTTTTTCTGTTTAGATTTTTCTTGGTCTTTCAGGACCTGTCAAAATGATGTAGTATTATATTAGTCTTGCTGTTCCATTGACTTTAATAAAATTCACATTACACACTAAGCTCTCCTTTTGCTTTTAAAAAGAAGACAAAGCTTACCAAAAGTTTTTTTTAACAAGTTATTCCAATAATATTTTTGATTTTTTTGTATTGTTGTAGACATATCAGTTCTTATTGGTTTATATTAATATTTTAATGCTATGTTCTTTGGAAACATCAAAAAAGTGAGAACATATTTTCTCTGAAATGGTCTGGTCTGATGGATATTATTAAAACATTTTTTTAATTTGATGGAGAGGCAACTTCAGGACTGTCTTCCTTTTGTTATCATGGCTAGAAGTGTAAAATCAGACCCCCACAAACATAACTGGCAGGAATTCTTTTATTGAATTAGAGATAATTATGCCAGTTTATAGAGAATGAAAAACTCAAAATATTTTTAAAAATTATATCATAAAGGCAGTCACCTTAGATACCCTTTTTAAGCACAATACATATTCTGCAAAAAAAAAAAAAAAAGAACAGAACTCATGTTTTGTCTCTGATTTTAGAACTAGATTAGGTTTCCACTTCTGGACTAGTCATCTTCAGTTTTGCTCATATCTTGGGAAAGAAAGGCGCTTTAAAAATATAATTCATCCCCTTTAGTGGGAGATTAATTATGCTCTTCAATGCAGCTATATTTATTTTCCTTCACTTGCTATAAAATATCTCTGAATGACTTGCATAATGTAGGCACCTGCATTTGATTGTGTGAATTCCATATTATTACCTTTTTACTATAGGAGTGATGTGTTGTCAGTTCAAGTGTTTTTAATATTACAGGGTATGCACTGTTTATCATGAAATGTAGTTTTGCGAATACCACACTTATCTATAATTCCCACATTGCAGGTAGAATTTAGTTCCCTCAAAAGTAAACAGAGATATGAGTATGCTTTTGAGGGTAGAATTTTGATCAAGAAAATGGTAATGTAGAAAAGTTTGACACTTCCCCTTTTGGAAATCTTTAATGGTTTAAAATTAAGATAGATAATTAGCTACTACATTTTTCAGTGGATCAGCTAATTTTAACCATCTGCTTTCTAATCATGACTTTGAGAAAGTCTTATGTCATAATTATGCTTCAGTGATTTCTTCTTATTTCCTCCCTAAAATTTTTATAAGGTGAAATTTGAGAATTTTGTACATTTTGTACACTCTGGTAAGTGGGACACGATCTACCACAATGCTATAGGAAATCCACTGTGCATTGTATGATAGCACATTTCTGATTTGGAAACATATTTCTGTTCAAACTGTAATATGCCAGCTAGTCACATGGCCAGAGTAACAAGGCTTGTACCAAAAGACTAATTAAATCTATATTTTGATTTCTGAACATAATTGCTATCATTTGATTTATACATATGTACACAGATGTCCTGGTTATAGTGGCCAGGACCAGTTTATCACTGTGTGGGTGTGGCCAGGGCTGTATATTCTACACCCTCTATGTCATTTCTTATGAACTGAGAATATGAATCGGCAGCAGCTGCTCAGGGCACACCTGACCCCTCAGGCTACAAACTGGATATTTAGAAACTCTGTGAGATAAGCAAATTTTCCTGTCTTCACACCAGTGATTCAGCTGTGGTAAGTCCCCTCCGGGGAGTCATTAGCACCTTCACATCCAGCCTGAGGGGGTCATGTCTGCTAATGGGCCATCAAGGAGTATCCCCTGACTCACAGAGTAAATCACCCATTGTGAAACTCCTCGCCCTGTGGGAGGTACTGGACATTCCCATCTGAACCTGAGCATATATAATCTTGGGGTTTTGGGACTTTTGGTACTACTTGTCAGATCCAGAGGAAGACTAGAACCTCAACAGGACTGTGACCATCATCCTCACCGACAGGTTTCTTCTTTCCTTTTCCTTTGTACTCAGGGGGGCCATGTGGTTCTCAGCATGGGGGCTCGTGAGCTCCATTCTGCTCGTGCCCCATGGTGTTGGGTTGTACCTCTGTTTTTGTGGGTCAAATGCATTTTTCCTCTATTGTTGTGATCTTTTTATTAAACTGCAATTCTGACTTGTAGCCTCTTTCTGAGTTGAGTTCATTTCTCCTCCTGGTTTACCTTTACACCTGCACAACAGAACTATTAACAGACTTTACAAATAACAACACTTGAATCAAATATTTTAGTTACCTGTTCAGTTCATCATAGTTCCTAGCAAAAGCAAATTAATTAACCTATAGGTCAGTGGGGTTTTTTGACCCCTTTTGTTATTTTTAATGTTTTCTGAACTGGCAATTAGCTAAAGTTTATTCTTATTTGAAGATGATTAATCTGAAGGTGGGATCTGGAACATACATAAATGAGAGAAAGACTGAAGTGAATGGTATTTTCAGTCTACACTGGGTGATAAAAATTTAGAAAAGTGGCAATGTGCCAGGTTCACTTGGCAATGCTTGGTAATTAACTTCAACAGCAGGCTGCACACCTGCTTCAGAAGGTCTAAGGGTGTAAATCATTATCCCTTGAACTCCCAAGATTTTAGTATTAATTTAGTTTGGTTTAGACCCCCAAACTCAGCACCACAGGGACATATGGCTTAGCAGAACTGTACTTTATTGGGTCAGAATTCTACAGTTTCTTTGAAAGAGGAAAGTATCCCACTGTGGGATGAGTCCAGACATTTCCCATAGGCCATAAGTTATTCTAATGCTTATAATAATTTTGCTGATCAGGTCTTTAAGCTGTTGCAATGAAAGTCAGCATACTTCTACAACAAAACCCACTGCAACTCTTTGATATCTATGGAATATACACAGTGCATAAAAAACATTAAAAAGCCCCCACCTGTGATATAAATGACACCCTTAGAAACTCATTTATTGCAGTCTGTCAGTTTAATGTAAGGATTTGTGAAGGTAAAAATGGAAAAAGAGGTATTTAGAAACATCAGTGTTTATGGTTGAAATTAAAAGATTGTGTTTCACTCAGTATTTAAACTGGTCTCAGCACAGCCCAAAACAGATTAAGCTACATTGGTCTATTTGTGGTATTTGCAATGAAGATTAAGCATACATTTACTCTCAGTGTGGAAGATATATTTTATTTGTTTTTCCTTGGAGACTAATGGAGTTTAACACATTTTCTTGTGAAAAACTTCAAGATTATCCCAATATTACAAATTAGAAAGACTAATGGATTTTCTTGTCTCTGGAATTAACCATAAAACCTAGTCATTATTTCAGTATTCAGTGCTGATCATACAGTGTATTTAAACATTTTTTTACAGAAATCATTGGTGCTGAAAATTGGAAAAAAAAAAAAAGGCGTAACATTTCTACAAGGTAAAGCTAGAACAGTGTTTTGTAGCACCAGTGGGTAATTTTTAAGACAAGTTCAGTGTTACTCTGAAGCTTGTTGCACTTTGCTTTTTTCAGTTCCTTCAATAAGTGAGGTTGCAGCCTTTTATGCTGTTTCTTGTCCATACTCAAATAGTTTAGTAACATTGAGTCTACATCTTTTCCCACAAAAATGGAAAACTACAGAAGGAAAACTTTAATGTAGTGTGACTAGTCAGAAACTCAGAAACAAGTTTTGATTCTTACTAGTAGGTCTGAGTTATTTCTTCCTTGGTTGTTGCATTCATTTTGCTCCTTTCTCAAGCTGTTCATTCAAAAGTTACTAAAAGTATGGATATTTCCCACTATCAGTGACTTCTGGTCTCCATGAGGTCATTGGATATTTGAATCGTTGAATGTGAAGAAGTGCATGAATATGTTGAAGATCATTTATGCTGCTTCATGTCTAGAATTAGTCACTTAAGGTTTATGCCAAATGTATAGATTTTTAGGAAAAAAGAGGTGCATGCTTACATAAGAAATCAGTATATTTGGAGTTAAACATCTTTTTTCTTTTTTTTTAATTTTATTTTTTTAAAGCAGTCCAAGATACTGTGTCTTTGTAAATCAGAAATTTTAGTTCATGCATAGCATTAAGAAAATGCAGCACATAGTGATGCTAATTAAATATGACATAGATACTTGAATTATTCAATAAAATGCTTCATTATTCAATAAAAACTTACATTGAAAAATTGAAGGCCAGCTATAATGGTAAATCAGTACCTCCTATACACACATATTTAAAATTAATTAAATATAAAATAATATTTTTGACTGAATAAAATTTTAGATGGCATTTTATTGATGCCTGTAAGTACTCGTAATAGGCATCTGAATAAATATTTAATCACAGTTGTAGTCAGGGTAACATTTTTAATAATTAGGGTGATGTTAGCCTCATAAGAAAGGCTTTCTCACAGCAAGTCTACTCTTGAAAAAATAAATGGATTTCAAACAAAAAAACCTATGTGATTTAAAAATGTAGTTTCTTCCTCTAAACTATAAAATTGCTTCTCTTTTCTTGCAGTTGGAGGTGGCTGAAAAAAATTCATAAATAAAGTTGGGTCTTGTATGCCATATGAGCTCATGTTTAGTGACGTTCTCACTTCTTTTCTCCAGTTTCTTCTATTAGCACATGAAATCCAGATTGATTACTTGCAAAGAGATATTTTGAGTATCTCCTGTGTCTCCAGGAATTCGCTTTCTGAACTGCTTTCCTCCGGAAATTATCAGGTCCAGCTGAATTATCACTTAACTTTCCAAAGCCAAAGATTAAAAGTAAACAATTGCCTTCTCTAAATCATGTTCGAAAAATTAAAAAAATCTGAAAAATAAACGTAAGGAAAACAATATTTTTTTGCAGACGTATTCCAAGACAAAAAGAAAAGTTGCATTGTTTAAATAAACCCATTGCTGAGCACTGTGAGGGGAAGAAAACAGCCTGGCAGGCTAAGGCCTGACTGGCATGTCAACAAAACCTTGGGAAAATACTGGGAGAGTCCCTCTGGAAGACAAGGCCTAAAACAAGCCTCCAGATGTCCATTATCACTGTACCTTCAAGGATGCCTGGCTGCAGTTTATGTGTACTCCCTAACTTGTTTGAAGTCTGTTTTGTGTCACCATTTGCCCTCCCTATACCTCATAGTCGTAAATACAATTAACTACACATTCCTTTCCCCTCCTTTTAGTTAACAATGTATTCCTTTGATTATTATGCTCCTTCTCATGTTTATCATAACCCAGCCCCTTGATTATAATGAGTTGCCTACTAACACTATATATTGTGATATGTAGTTTCAATAAATTCCTTTGTTTTTACCCCGAAACAGAGGACGTGTATTTAGACCGCGACAGAGCACTAACTACATGTGGTGGACAGTATGCTACTCCTTCCTTTAATATCCATGACTTTCTGACAAGATTATTCTGTTCAGTGAAATCTGGTTATAAAATACTTACTCAGAATTATTTAGAGCAGACTTGTATGAAAAAAAAGTTTTATAAAATCTGTTTTAAAAACAGTATACTAAAGTAAGATGAAAGGAAAAAAAAAAGTGTGAACACTGAAAACATCATCTCTTTCTAATCACATGGATTGCCTTGCATATAGTATGGCTGATTGTTAATTCCCTTTAAAGCACATCAACATTTAGACCAAAAAAACTCAAACCTTTTTTTCTTTGACCCTTGCACTTTAGGCCTGATCTGAACAGCTCAAATTTTGTTTATTCTGCTAATAAAGTCCTGTATCTGTTATCTGATCTTCAACCAGAATTTCTCTGATTTCACTAAATTATGTTTAGCAGTTATCTAGGATATATACTTACCTCTAATATTAAATATCACAGCAAGCGCAGGCAGATTTCATGAAGACCAATCCAACTTCCTCTGTTCTACCTGCTGGAAAATATTTGTAAGCCTGGTGCAGGAGTATTGACCCATGAAGAATGTATGAATTCATGACATATTTCACATTTATAGAAGATTTATTTTCCAGATTCTTAGTTTGCCTTGTTGAACTTCATGAGGTTCACACACACCCAGCCCTCAAACCTGTCCAAGTTCCTCTGGATGGCATCCCTTCCTTCCACCATGTTGATTGCACCATACAGCTTGGTGTCATCGGCAGACTCACTGAGGGTTCACTCAATCCAGCCATTCATGTTGCCAACAAAGATGTTTAACACCACCGGTCCTAATCCCAACTGCTGTAGAATGTCAGTCATCACTGGTCTTCACCTGGATGTTAAGCCATTGACCTCAACTCTTTGAGAGTGACCATATAGCCAACTCCTTATTCACCAAGTCATCCATCCATTAAATCCATGTATTTGCAGTTTAGTGCAAAGGATGTCATGTATTAAATGTTTTGCACATGTCTAAATAGATGACATCAGAGTCACTCTTCCCACATCCACCATGGCTGTAACCTCATCGCAGAAACCCACTAAATTTGTCAGGCACTATTTGCCCTTAGTGAGCAATTTATCAAGAATTTGTTAAATTGAAACAGCATAGAGGGTGTTTATTGGCAAACAAAGAAGTGCAATTGCCCTTGGAAATTAGTAAGACTTATTTACTTAATCCTGTGATTAAACCTCTTCTAATATTTTTAGTTTAAGTATATAGGTAAAGATCCTAAAGAATCATTATTTTGGTGTGCAGACTGAAAGACAAATGTGCTAAAGAATCTACTCAGTGTCACAAAAAAAAAAAAATCAGTTTGAGACTTGAGACTAGATTTCAAGTTGTCCCTATGTCTAGATTTATCCAGGCTTACATTTTGATTTACTGTAAAATTTATTAAAAAAAAAAAATCACATAAAGGAGACTTTCAAGTAAAACACAGGTACTTTAAATGTATTCTTGGTAGATTCCTAACAGATTTATTTATTTTTTGTAAGTAACTACTGATCAATTTTAAACTGTCACTGAGGAAAGTGACTGTCATCTGAACAACAGTGACTATCATCTGATGAACAGCTGTAATAATTTTAAAATCATCATATTTTAAACTTGCATATCCCTTTACTTGCCTGCCTAACCAAAATATGCTTTTTGGCATAATCAAGTGCTCTGAAAATAGTAATGATT
>VXBX01005869.1:146781-184768 GCA_013400415.1 Scytalopus superciliaris | reverse complement strand
TTTTTTTTTTAATGGGAAGCTTCTCTGAAATGCCAGTCTTTTGTCAAATTTACATGAGGAATATACTTTCAGGGCTGATAAAACCTGGGAGATGCCCATCTCTGTGATGTTTCCGATCCAGAAGACTAT
This sequence comes from Scytalopus superciliaris, assembly GCA_013400415.1. Lineage (NCBI taxonomy): Eukaryota > Metazoa > Chordata > Aves > Passeriformes > Rhinocryptidae > Scytalopus > Scytalopus superciliaris. The sequence continues at coordinate 184,639 of VXBX01005869.1, read as the reverse complement.
GCTTAGACAAAGAACCAATACATCTTTTTCTTCCTGCCCTAACATTTTGACGTTAGTCCTGGTTTATGCTGCTCAGCTGTCATCACATTCCACTTCAAAGACAATCTCCATTCAGCACTTTCAAAACAAGATTTTTCATTACATTTTCAGAAGTGTTATAGAATATTCTTATATGAAGGAAATGATGATAAAAGATAAATAATTTCTAACATGGAGACAGACCACCTGAATCATGACCTGAAAATCAAGCATAACATAAACCCACCAATAGACAACTGCTTTGTGTTACAAGCTGGTATACGGAGCCAAGGTTTATATTCTCCTGTTCCCTTCCTCTTTCAGTAAGAATTGAAGCACAGAAATCCACATTTCAGTGTGAGCAGAACTGGTTTAGATGAACAAGTGTTCTGACAGGTTCACTGCGTTTGGTTTCTCCTTAGTTTGTATTGTGAGTGTATCAACACGAGAGTTGTTACTGTTGAAAGTATTACTCTCCTTTAGAAGTAAAAAAGTTGAAGTACTGTCAATATCAACTCAAATTGAGCTTTGGCCACACAAATTTCCTCCCTTACAGCAGCGAACAGCAGCATTTCTGTAGTCCTCCCATGTCAATAATAGTGCTAAAACACAGAAGTTTGTAAAGTGAAATGATTGAAAGTCACAAAAGCTAGAAGAAATATATTTTCCCTAAGTGTAAATAAATGCTATTGAGTGCAGTGAATTACTCTCTCTACATATTGTTAAAAGATTTCCCTCATCATCCATTTACTATTTAGTGTAGTGCCTTATAATTTGTATCTATATGACCCACTTGGCCTAGGATATTTTTTCTCTTAACCTTAATTTTAAATATGAGTGTTTCTTTAAAATGAAGCATATTACAAAATTTTATTCTGGAGCGCCTTGGAATGCCTAGAGTAAGATTAAAGTTAGTGGGAGAAATGTGTTATAATGTTAATTCAGCTGATGTTAGGAGGATCCCTAGTAGGGCAGAAAACAATGCTGTGACTGTTTTTCTGCAACAGGTACAAAGACATTACAAGATCATAAAGCACTAAGCTGAGTGAAGACTGCTGTCCTTTTGCATAACAAAGGGTAGACTCACTGCAAAGACCTGTATCAAGGATCATTCAGGGACAACCGGGCTTTGTTTCACTGACAAAAAAGGATTTGCATTTGCATCAGCAAACACTATTACTTGGCCTTCTAATTATAAAACCTATTTTCAGTTTACACTTTGGGATTAAAGCTTTCTAGTGAAAGGTCAATTTCTGTCCTTTGGAACAGAAACTGGAACCCATTTGAAAAGTTGGATGCATTTCAATGTTTTAATAGTATCATGACATCTAATATTTTATCAAACAAATGACACATTAAAACCTCAGTACTCTTAGGCATTCAGCAAAAGTATTTTCTATTAATTTTGTGTGTGACATCAAGCTCCTACAATTGCACTAGGGAAACAGGACTGCTCTGCAATGAATCTCATAAAGTCTTTGCTGAGTAGTTTGTCTACTTAAGACAGTTAAAATAGGTTACAGTGACTTAAGTGCTATTTGTTGACTTTATAGTGCAGAGGTGAATGAGTCATTAGTTGCCTCTGGTTATGATTTTGGAAGCTAAGAGAAGTAAATTACTTCCTTTAATTTTCCAAGAGCTGTAAAGATTTTGTGCTCAAAAATACACATAGCTATTTTATTGGGGGGGGGGTTGTTTGTTTTTAAGTTTATTGATAAAAAATCATTAGAGACTGAAGTGCAACTGTGATGTGAAAATTATGTGGGCATATGAAATAATAGATTGTGTTTAATTGGGAAATAAGCATTATCTGAGACATTGAGCAAAATACTGTTTTATAGAGTGGGCTGAAGAAATAGTGCAAAAACTCCCACATCATAAGCTGTATTTTTGCAGTTACTACAGGGTGGTTTAGTGCTTATATGTGGTCAGCAATGAGATGCTATTACCCCTGTTGTAATATGCTCTTACATTGTCACTATCTCACAAAACCATATATTTATGTTATTTGCATAAGTGTATAAGATCAAAATTTACCAAAATATAGTCAGTAGCATTCTTTATGTAATATAAATATTTGCTTATTTACATTATATTTTCATTTGTCTATATTGCTAAAATAAAACACCTCTAGTACCTCCCTTGAGTTTTCAAAATGTTCTTTTAAGAGAGCATGTTTCAAGTTCCTTCAGCTTATCATTATGGCTGTGAAAACTTTCTAGTCCTTGGTGGCTGAAGGTTCCTCTTTGCCCTGCAGAGAACCTTATCAGTCCATGAGAGTCCAAACATGCTGGCATGAATCTGACTCTTCCAGAGTGGTGTCATAGCCCAGCAGCCTATTGCATGAGCTGCAGGCAGAAAAAATTACCACAATCAGAAAGCTCTGAAGGCATTTGTAAGTTTACGACATATACCCATCAATCCCACAAAGATGGAAGTCACCTCTCCAAAAGCAAGGTACAGTTTGGGTGAACACTATGTTGGTCCTTACTGGATGTGGATTTAATATACTCTACCACCCTCTACAAAATCCTGCGCCACAGGATTTTTGTGTTAACTTGCTCAGTAGCTGTTTGAGATATGATTATTTTCATCTTAAAGTATGTGTCTGACTGGAATAAATGCTTTTAGAGGTCCTCATTTGGGAAAAAAATTGGATTTAAGCATTTCTTAGACATTTTAGTATTAAGATGGGGCATGAGCTACCTGATTCTGTCTATGAAAAAGAATCTAAGAATGAAACTCTGGTAATATTTGGTAACTCAGTGTTTAAAATGCATATTGAGGATGTGTTGCTTGCATTGTTTGTACCTTTCCAGAGTCTGATCCTCTGTCTTTCCAATAATGCCAGAATAGTTTATAACTGGACTCTCAGTAGTCCTTCTTCTGCCTCTGTAAATAACAGAATACAAATTGGAGCAGGGCCTTTAACAATGATTTTCACAGCACAAGGAAATGCTCTTTGTTGACTTCTAAAATCAGACTTTCTTTTATGCTTCATAAAGATTTATCTGAAAATTGAAAAGAACAGGGTCATAAATATGTATCTCACATCTTATGTGAATGCCAGATATAGGTAAGCTTCTGGGTATTTTGGGATGCTTTTCACTCTGATTATATCAGTATTTAAGAAGTTACTTCAGTAAAAAGTCTTGCCAAATTGATATGCTCTTGCATTATTTTTTTTCACTTTGAAAAATAGATATCTTCTAATAAAGCAACATTTTTAAAGAAAATTATAAAAAGTAAAAGCAGTAAAACAGGTGAACTGGTGGTGAAAAGCTGAGTAATATGATACAAAAGAAAACTTTTTTCTTCTAAATGGAAACTGTTCTATCCATTCTTAGGAACATTTTCTGTAGAAAAGTTGACATCAGTTTTTTATGAACAGCTCCTCTTATGATGACAGCCCTACCTGCTACAATTCATATCCTGGAAGGGAAAGTTTTAAGATTTATTTACTTCAAGCTATTTTGTTTTTCAATCTTTTCAAGTTTGAACCTTATTGCCACCATGAATTCTTAACATTCTCGTTACAGCGTCTAAAACCTGACTTGTAGGAACAGACCAGAGGAAATCAAAAAACATGTCCCATGATCTAAGGGGTTGTTACTCTTCATGAATGTTGGTAGTACTGACAAACACATAACTTACTAAACCATGAGCAATCTCGATTACCATGGATAGAAATGAAGACCTACAGCATAATTGTAAAAGACAGTTTCTAATTACATTTGAACAGTAAAAAAAAAAAAAAATTAAAACATTAAAAAATTAAGTTATGCTATGCTTTTAGCAGAAAGTTTTTCCTTTAACTTGTGGAAGTTTAAAGAGCTATCAGCTGTAATTAACAAACTAAAATGCTCCTTGCTTCAGACCAATTACTTATGCCTTCAAATAACTCCTGCTAAAAATGAGAGAGCTTTCCATAGGTTCCCTCCATGTCATCCTGGCCCTCAACTTTTTTCTGGTATCACTGTAGTCTCTAGAACCCAAAATTTATATTGCCAAAATTTCCAGCAAAATTAACACTGATTCTTCATTCTTCTGGAAGTCTGATGCACTCAATAATGTCACATGTGCTTCTTCTCTGGGATCTGCCAATCTGATCAGAAATCCCTGAACCTTCTTTGGCCATCTTCTGCTTCTAGAATGACAGAATGGTTTGTGTTGGAAGGAACAACAAGCCAAACAAGAATTGAGGAGAAGAATACAGGATTTTTTTGTAGGCTCTACAGAAATACGTTCCCAGTAAAGGTCATTGTTGGTCATTTGTGCTCTCAATCAAATCAGTAGCCATGTGGTGGATGTAAGCTCAGCTATCTCACTGTAACTGTAATAATAACCTGGTGCAGAAGTCTTTGCAAAGAGAATTTTCAAAGAAAGCAATAGAAAATCTTGCTACAAACAAAGGAGAGTACATAGATAAGAGACTTTGCTTCTCTTCTGAAATCTCTATATAAAAGAGTTGGTGTTGTCTTCTAAACAGACAGAGATTTCTGTTTTGGGACATTTGAACATTTACACAGCCCATAGGTAAATTTCAGAATTGTCACCATTGCCCTGTGTATTCAGATTTCAAATTTTTGCAAACTCTCCTAGAACAAGGTTTTCACTAAAGGTCAAGTAATGTTTTAAATTGCTAAGCACAAGAGAGTTGGTGCTATTTTTTCAGTCTGAACCATCTATTTTTAGAGGTTAAAGTAATAGCAGCAGCTGATATTTATTTTTGCAGTGTTAGTGAGTGCTCATCAATAACATAATGGGCAGATCTGATTCTACAAAAAAAACAGGTGTTTTGACCAAGTACCACACAGCATACCTGCTGGTGTAGAGTTTTGATACTTTTTAGAATTCTTTATCTCATCTCTATTTGTGGTCTGAGTGCAGTCTTGTCCATATTACCCTTTGCTAACTCTAGGAGTACTATGCTGGTGACTGTATTTTATTCCTGTTTCTGTTGTTACCAGTTATAGCAAAATTACAAATGGAACCAGCCAGATTTTAATCTTTATTGCTACTATCAGAAATACACTGTGATTCTTTTAACTTCTCTGCTTTGACTATGTCAGATTTTCTTATCCTCTTTATGCCTTCAATATTCCCTTCTGCTCTACTCTGTTGGCAGGAATAAAGTCATTGTGAGTTGCAGAGGGGAGAGACACAACTGAGTCAAATTCATTTTCTTTTTAAGTCTATGTATCTTCCATAACTTGAAATTTGACAGTTTCTCTCCTGTACTTATTTATTCTCTTTCTTTTCCTGGTGCCAGTGCTGTTTGGTGTCATTCATCTATGGGAAATGTGAGTGGATTAAAAAAATGAAAGCAATATTGGAGTTCAAAATTCTGCAGAGGATTTGTCTTCAGATATGGTTCCCCCTGCTAATAAAGAACATAAATATAAGAAACTCTCTCATTTTAAAACACCGTATTGTCAAACCTCTGAGTTTAGGCAGAGTCAAGAACAATTTTCAAATTCAGAAGGTTTGCTTGCTTTTTCTTTTGAAGAAGCAATGGAGATTGAAATAGTTGGGTAAATGCAAATCTCATTAAACAGCATGTGCAATGGATGAAGCTCCATGATTCTGCTGTCTGCAACATCACAAAGTTTATTCTAACTTTCTGCTTCTCAGTTCACTGGCAGAAGACAAAGAATGAAGAATGGAGAAATCCAGTATCAGTTGTTCTCCAAACACTTTTGAAATAAGCCCTTCCCTGCTGCCCCTTACCTTAGCTTTCAGAAACTCAATTTGTATTCTATGCTGACAGCTAAAACAGAGAAGCACAGAAATATCTGATCCACACAGATCCCAGACTGCAGCAAGGCTAAGAGCATTTGGGAAGGCCCTTCCTCCTTTGAGAGAGCCTGTTCCTTAACAATTGGAAAAAAGGGGACAAAAATATCCAGCCTTGGGAAAAATGAGAGAGTCAGCCATATGCTCCAAAATATTGTGAGACATTTCTCTGCTTAAGTTCCCCCCCCTCTAGAGAAGATTACAAAAGTGTAAACAAATGCATGATAAAATTTCAGTGGTCATGTTGTTCATCTGCATGGAAGGCTGTAGGGAGATAATCCTCAGGACCTAGCTCTACTTATGTATATGTCAGGGATGTTAAATTAATACAAAAGACATGAGGAAAAAAATATATTCTATTCCTTCCAGATGTGCCTTTATGATATTTCCCTATAGGAGAGGAGGGCCAGTAGCTCAAAAACAGTTTAAGAAACAAATATTAAAAGAATAACTGTCAAAAATGTAAACCTCCTTCAGACAAGAATAAAATTTTGAAAGTATGCCTAAGAACTGTCTGTATGTCTGACACAAGCCAACTTAGTAATTTAAAGCATTGCTTGACCTTTTAGTGAAAACCTTGTTTTAGAGGAGTTTGCAAAATTTTCAGATCTGAGTACACAGGGCAATGGTGACAATTCTGAAATTTACCTATGGGCTGTGTAAATGTTCAAATGTCCCAAAACAGAAATCTCTGTCTGCTTAACAGACAAGAGAAATTCTAATTTACACACATGCAAGGAATATGCAGTAGAAACATGGGTTTTTCTTGTCAAAATTAGGAGTCCAAAGAGTCATAATGATGCCCTAGGTTACCTGTGTGTGTAGTACAGTGAAGGTTCTCTGTCACAGATCTGTGGACTCCAGGCTGAGGTCAAATAAAATAGTTACATGAAGTTGACTTTCTTGACTAGTGAGGTCCAAAAATTCAACCTGCTTTGGAGATAAATAGAGATGGGTACTGAGTTAAAAAGATTTTGTTATGTTATTGCAAAGTTGAGTTTCCCTTATGCTTCATTAGCAGTTATTGTAGCTTTCTTCCCTCAAGCTATTTTCCACCAAAATTGGGGAGAAATATTTTGGCTCTGGAAGCCACACGCCTGGAAGTAAATCCCAAAATATATCCTTCCTAGTTATGACTGATAGTCTTGTCTGACTCTGTGCTACACTTGCTGAAACTTCCCAGAATAACAGTTTCTATGAACTTTATTATTTCAAAGTAAGAAAAATTTCAGGTAAGCAGAGATTTTCTCTATTATGATGACTGACATTCATTGTTGTTTAGTAATGCAAAACCGTAGATGGGAACATAAAACCCTCAGAATGCAAATTCCCTTAAAATGGCAAGGCTTATTGATTCAATATCTTTTCTTTATAGAGATGATTTTGAAATGAAAGCTATAACCTCAGGCTTCAGAACAGTCACACTAACTGTGTTTACAGTAAAGTTCTATATACCAAATAGATAAATTAGAATAAATCTTTCTGTTCTGTGTTATTCATACTTAAAAATTTACTTACATGACAGCAGTAAATTACATAGTAGCAAAATGAACTATTATAAATTCTCATGAAAAGGTATCTAAATTTTAGACAGCCTTGATTGATTTCAAAATCTTCTTTATTTAAAAATTCCTGCTGTATTCCATGTCTATATGTTTGCAACTACTTTTGAAATGGAAATCAGCAATAAAGCCACAACAATTCAAAACATGACAAGTTTTTTTATTGTTGCCTGTGTGTACTACCATAAGTGCTTGACGAAATAATGCTACTTTGAAATGTAATTCTGGTTGATTTAGAAATGTCCTTTGTGGCAACTTCTAAAATTAACTATTCCGATTTTTCTCTGCTGTATTTCACATTTTCATTGCTTATTCACTTGATGGGAATATGGGGGCCAGCTTTGTCTGTCTTGGTGTTTTGGTACTGGTTCCAGCTACAATGCCATTACCTCTATTACAGTGACAATGCTTATGGGTGATTTGTTTCTCGCAAAGATATTTCTAATGAATTTACAGGTTTTAATAGAATTCTGCATGGAAATTTATAATCGTGTTGTTTGCTGGGATAATTTTCTCTTTAGATCTTTTGTTGCTGTTAGTATTAAGAAAACATGCTTTTATTCTAACTTTTCAAATAACATATCATGTATTTCTTCTATTTAATTTCTAATAATAATTCTTCTGGATGACTTTATGAAAAGATGAGGCAAAAAATCTCTTGATAGTTTCTTTGGGGCTGTAACAAATCATTGATTAGTCTGCAAAGGTGTATGATTGCCCACTGCTGGATGGAATGATGTTACAGGGCATTTTCTTGGGCAACATGATGATATTGTCCAATCATTTTGAATGGGTTTCTTTATTTGAGACTGCAGAGCTCCATTCTCCCTGTAGAATAAAATAATGAGGTTTATCTGTAGTGTTTTTACTTGTATGTACAATATGTAAAGCAGTTATATTCTGCCAACTTTATTTGTGGAAGGTATTTAATATTAACTTCTTGTCTGTTAACAATTATTCTTAGTCACTGGAAATTATGCAATACCCTGTCCTGTTTGCGCAAATAGGCTAACCTGTTTATACTATATATAGATATCTATATTAATAAAATAAGTTAAAAAAATAGTTACAGATTACCGTAAATATATATGCTATTGATATTTATGACATCTCTAAAATGTATCCTTCAATTTTTTGAAAGTTATTAGAAAGGCAACATTATTACAAATAGCCCCACATCCATAAAACATATTGCTGAACTTGAAAATTAAAATCATAATTTCTAAAGTTCAGCAAACCACTAAGTAGCTCATTGTTAAACTGCACTTTTGGCTTTTTCTGTGTGACAAAACAGTTGTGTTAAGGAATTATCTTAGTGCTCCTATTATTAATTTGAAATAATTCACATTTTGTTGGAGTTCATCTGTGCACCCTCTCTTTTTCTTCATTATAAAGGACTGTATGAACAGCTCAACTCTGTGTCCTTCAAGGAGCTGCTAATCTGTCTAAGTGGCTGGATCCTTTTAATGGCTTTCCTTTGAATTTGCAAGTACTTCATTGAGGGTGCCAGAGTCACCACCAGAGTAGGCTTCCCACTAGAAATGCACACAAGTGGGCATCAGATCCTGTGGTTAAAATCAGTCTCTGTTATTACAAAGGAGAAGAATTAAAAGTCACCTGAAGAGACTATGGGATATTAATAGTGTGCAGATGTGTTTCTGTAATGGATTTACCCTAAACAAATACAAATCCCCACACAGTACACTCTCATTTATTTAATTGCAAAGACTGGAAGAATTTTGCTTGCTTTGAAACGTTTGTCTCTTCTTCTGTAGTAGTGCATCTCAGACAGAGAAGACGAGATAAGCTCTGCAATGTACCTTTTCATGTCACTCTCAGATTAGGACAGTGGAATAATATCCATCATAACAAGCTGGAGTTTTTTAAATTTTTATTTTCTTTATTATTTTGAAAACCGTTCAGAAGCAACATAAAATCCTTAGCAGTCCGTAGACTTATGTGCCACTTTAAATATTCAAAAATGCTCAAGAAGTCTTTTGCCAGTGTATTTGTCCAGACCATGAGGATGAATTTCACTGTATGTGTATAAGAATTGTTTAATTGCAAGCAAAAGTTGTTTACACTGGCAGTAAATCCAGTGATTAATTCATAGGACTCCTATGGGAGGACTAAACCACATAAAGGTCTAAAAGATGCAAACCAGGGTGGAGAGTGCACTGTAAAACATTTAGTGAACACTAAAGCAAACCACATAGAACTACAGAAGGAGCCAACAGTAGGGAAGAATATATTATCTGCCTCAAAACAGATGGTTTGAACCAGGAGATAGATATTTTAAAGGGGATGAAAGGCTGTCTGCTTCCACTGGACACATAAACACATTGAATTGGGATAATACATAAGGATGTGTATCATAGGGAACAGAAACACATTATTCTAGATAACCTTTATTCAATTTTGCAATTTACAGAAAGCTTTACTTTAGCTGTAAATCATAAATGTGTCAGTGCTAATCAAAAGCTTATCCTTAAATTTCTATGTCAAAGTAAAATTGATCCTTCTAAAGTATTCATGTTATTTGACAAACTTTAGTGGGTTACTTTATTATTCTAATTAAGCATGATTAGACTTTCTTGCTCTTGTACTAATTGCATTGAATGTTAATTTGATCTGTTTACTCACACAGCTTCCAAACTGCAGACAAGATCCTAAAATGAAAGAATATTTTACAAAATTCCTCAAGCAAGTCATACAATGTGTACAGGTGTTACATGTGCCAATTAATCTTTATATATAGCTTACCTAAAGTTGTGAAATTCTAGTTTTTTCTGTCTCCTTGATATGTGATCCGTCGTCAGAAAGCTCTAATTTTCTTTCATTACTTCAGGAAACCCTTACTATGTATTGTTCATGGTCCTCCATATTTAGATGAAAAATACCACAGTCCCTTTCATCCCAAGATGAAAATATGTCTAAACTTGTTACTATTTATAAAGAGCAATCATATGCTCCTAAAATTGTTTCCAGTAGCTTCTCTTAAATAAGTTTCAACTACTTTGAATTTCCAGTTTTCTCCACCCACGTAGGTTTAGCCGCTTGGATTGTCAAGGGTGCTTATGCCTAGATATAACAGCAGACATCACCCTGCCTGGTGACGTGAGCATCATGCAGTAGCTGCCTTTTTCAAGTGAACACAGTTTTCATTCCTATACATACACAGTAGTAACTTTTTTTGTTTTCAGAACTTTGTTAATAAATGGGCATTTTAACCTTGTAAAGATCTGATCATAACAAACCCATGCAATGCTGCAGGCAAAAAAACCTGAGGGTGCTGGTCAACAGCAGCTGAACATGAGCCAGCAGTGTGCCCCGGTGGCCAAGAAGGCCAATGGCATCCTGGCCTGTATCAGCAATAGTAGGACCAGGGTAGTGATCCTCCCCCTGTACTCGGCTAGTGAGTCTTTGAGTCCATTCTGAATCCTGTGTTCAGTTTTGGGCCCCTCATTACCAGAAGGACATTGAGGTGCTGGGGTGTGTCCAGGGAAGGGCAGCAGAGCTGGGGAAGGGGCTGGAGCACAAGTGTGATGAGGAGCAGCTGAGGGAGCTGAGTGCTTAAGCTGGAGAAAATGAGGCTCGGGGGAGACCTTATCGCTATCTACTGAAAGGAGGTTTTAGAGAGGTGGGGGTCAGCCTCTTCTCTCAAGTAACAAGTGACATGACCATTTGAAATGGCCTCAAATTTCACCAGAGCATAATAGGTTGGATATTAGAAGATTTTCTTCATGGACAACATTGTGAAGCAATAGAAGAAGAAAAGAAGTAGTGGAATCACCATTCCTGAACGGATTTAAAAGATGTCTAGATGTGGCATGTAGGGACCAAGCTTCCCCATATCAGTCCCCATCCTATAGTTCCTTGAAAGAGTCCTATGTTAACCCTAAGCAACTCAAGAACTCCATAGCAAATCCCTGCTAAGTCCATGTGTCTGCAGGGCATGAGACACATCTTTCTGGGAAGGGAGGTGGATGTCACAGCTCCAAAAGTCCTACTAGGCTTGAGTGACCCTACTTGGCCCCTCCAGGTCCCACCCACCATGGCCCAGTGCCCCATTTCAGCCCAGTTCCTGCCCCAGTAACACCATAAGGCACCAGTCTGGAGTCAGCACTGCTTCTGCTGAAATATGATCCATGGTTGTAGGGAGTCCTGGTTTTCTGACCGGTAAAAGTACAAGCAAAGAAACAGCCCTTGCTAATAAGGTTGTTGAGTAAAATAAAATAACAGAGAAGTCCAATGAGTACACAAGAAAATACAAAGCATTAAAAACTCCCATACCATCTATTCTGATGGCCTGGATGCACTGGCATCACCAAAAAAAGTATGCTTTCAAGTGTAGCTTTGGAGGAATACAGTAAGATATCAATAAAGATGTTTTCTGGAAATCTAATTCTTTTTTTGAAGGGTACAGAAGAAAGAATAAATGTGGCTTTTGAAAGCAACATCAGGTAGTTTTGAGGCAGTATCAAATCTTGTGTTTGAGCAGCAGAAGACAAACTGGTGTTTTTCAAGTTGGTTTAGGATATTTTAAAACCTTTCTGAAAAATGAACAACATTCTAGATTAGGTTTTTTCTGGCCATGTAGCTATATGATCTCTTAAAAAACACAAAATTTTACAAATCAGCAGGTTCTTTCCTTTGCACACTGATTATTAAGACTTTGACTGCTCGATGGTGGTATTAATAATTTAATTCAGTGTTTTATATTAATAATGTCAGTTAGAAATTTCTCCTTTGCTGTGGATTGATCTATTATTTTCCACCTAACATTGATATGCATATCATTGTAGGAAGGAAGGGATATAAATAAGGATTTCTATCCATCTAATTACTTTAATTGATTTGTGCTGAAATAGTTGACCTTTAGTACCTGCTTCTCCCTTCACATTCAGAATTGACAGCTCACTCTGATGATCATCAACCACGGGGAAAATAAGATTTCAATTAAACGCATGCAGTGTAGGCTAATCTATGGATCTCACATTAGTAATGCTCCATGCTTTCCTGCTAGAGAATACGTGCCATGCTTGAGCCGAAAAATGTTATATGAAAACTACCTGAAGAAGCACTATAATGAAGTATATCTAAAAATTGACAAACAAAACACACACAAGAATCTTCACTTATTCCTATGTCTACAGCTAGTAAATAGCACCCCTCTTTCAGGCCAAAGATCACAAGACATGTAAAATATGCTAATTACTATATTGTCTTTCTCAAGTGGCATGAGAGTACTGATGCCCTCAGCTATCTATACAGTTTGCTCCAAGTGTTATTTTTCAGAAAAAGCTGGTTTAAAGTGTGACAGCCAAAAATGATGCAGAATCAGACTTGTTCAAACAAGAGCAAAAGCCATTTTATTAACTACAAACTTATCTTTTTATACTATTTTTCTACTGTCCATATAAGTTACATCTCATTTGCTAGGTATACTTGTCCATCAGTCTTAAATAATCTTCTGGTAGTTGGTTACCATGTCTCCTCATGCTGGCAAGTCCCAAAACATACTCTTGTTTTTTCACAGTTGTTTTTCTCTTTCTTCAGCTTTCCCAGGCCTGGCCCAAGGACACAGGTGGTGTTTTCTACTGCTTTCCCAGGCCTACAGCCACACACTCTCAGAGCCAAAGCTGTCCATAGCCCAGCAATCTTCCACACTTAAACTCCTTGTTCTTAGACAAACAGGCAGAAAAATTCAACACATTGGTCATGTCAGACATGTCTGTGGTCTTTAGATTGCATGAAACATAAGTAATAAATGAGCTAGATAAAATATGAAATTAATATAGTTCTGTTGCTATTGATTGGAGTTAAATTTTCCTTCAATAAATTCATTAGAAAAGTTTTCGAAAAGTTTTATATTTTTTACATCTGAAAAAGACTTCATTACATGACTTCAGTGAATTTGAAAATGGCAAAAGCACTCACTGAACATAACAGCTGTGCTTCAAAACAATGTTGTGGCAGAAACATACCCTAACTGGTTGTAGTCTGTACATTACATTAGCATGTTTTGAAAGAGAAAATATCAAGTGTTTTGATAGAAAAAAATACAACAATAATCTCAAGCACTTTTCTCAGTTCGAAATTACTTTACTTTGGCCAAATGTTCATCTATAATTGGAATATATTATTACTTTTATTATTTGTGTTGCTGCAGTTAGCAGTGTTCTGTATCTGAAAGTGTTTTATTTTAAAGTGCATTTTGGTTGCTTTGGTGTGTGTCATATGTTGGATGCAAAGTGGGAAAAATTGGGCATATATTTGATGAATTATGAGTCTGAAGTGGAAGTAAGATGAAAAATAGATTGTTTTCTTGAGTAGTAAGGGAAGCAATGACTAACTCTACAAAAACTTTTTTTTTTTTAATTATTCAAAGTAATTCCTCATAAAAATTCATGACATTTAAATTAGCTCTAACAGTATACTATTCCAAAGATGTTGATTCATTTGCTAATAGCCACTGGAAGCATTCTTTACTATCTCTCAGACAATATTTTAAGTTTTCAAATCACTTCCTCTTTGCTATTTTAACAGAAAATCAAATATAACCCTATTTTTTTTTTCCATATCTGTCTATAATAGTCTATGTCCTTAAATTTGTTGCCTTGTATGACCAGGTTTCTGAGAAAAAGACGAGTTCTATAAAGTGAGAAGCTATTGCGGATTTTCAAATTAAATTATTGTGTATCTTCCTTGAATAGTGGACTACTGAAAAGTTCAACAGAACAATTTTTGGATTGAAAGTTTACCTATTTTTGCCAAAGACCTGGTAAAAATATTTTATTTTCCCCCAAAGAAAGATCATCTTGCATAGATAAATTTTCTCCCTTTCCCATGTTGTCACATCTGTGATGAAAAGAGTTGATGAGGACCATCAGCATATTGTCCTCTGGAACTTCCAGCTTCTAAATAATCCCCCACTGCTTCTTTGGAAAACAATACAAGACTCTTGATCTTCACTCCTCTGCAGAAAAAAAACAAAAAAATTTTGAGCAGAAAAGTCACAAGTGAAGCTTGACTGATTTTAAGTTGACTGAAGTAGAGAAAACAAGAGTCTGGATGGATCTTATCACTCTCTACAACTACCTAAAAGGAGGCTGTAGCAAGACAGGAGTTGGCCTCTTCTCCCATGCAAGTAGTGACAGGACAAGAGGACATAACCTCAAGCTGCACTAGGGAAGATTGAGGCTGGACATCAGGAATAATTTTTTGTGGTTAAGCATTGGCTTCCCAGGGAGGTGGTGGAATCACCGTCCCTGAAAGTGTTCAAGAAATGACGGGATGTGGCACTTAACACTAGTTGACAAGGTCTAGTTGGCAGGGTGGTGATGAATCAGAGGTTGGACTCAATGATCTTGGAGATCATGTCCAACCTTTGTAAGTCTATGATTCTGTCACTAAGACAATGGAGATCTGAACAGGTTGAAAGGTTGATGTCCTAGCTATTCATATTACTTCCCTGTAAATTTCATGGCAAAAACTAGCCATTTATTGAGCCTGCCAACATGCCAAGTTCCTCTTCCTTTCCACTACCTGTAAAATGAACCCAGCCTCAGTAGCTCACAGCCGGATTCCAGCCATTTTAAATGAGATTCCATGTGAAGGTTTTCATCTCATGGTTTGGTTTTGATGATTGCCTGCATATGTTGTGTTGTCTGTAGTTTTGAGTAATGTAATAGCATCTTTAGAATAATACCTCTGACACAGTGGGAAATGCACAGAGGACTATTAGATACACCAACCAGTTATTGGGAAATCTGCTGGCTTCAACTATTTTCTTTGCTTTCTTTTGTTTTGGGGGTTCTTTTTGCCTTGATTTGTTTTGCATTTTTTTTTTTTTTATTATTATTATTATTTGTTTGGGTTTGTTTTGTTTTATAGAGGGGTTTTGGTTTGTTTTGTTTGGGGGGGGTTTTGTGACATTTAATATAATTTTATCAGAAAAACATAATTTATTCACATTTTGCTGCGTTTTAGTAGTTCTCGTAGAAGATGACCTGGATGGACACCTTATCAACACAGCTATCTGCTATTCTTGCATCTTTCTCTCAGGTTATTGCCAGGCCATATGTCACTGAGCAGCTTAAAAGAAAATCAATGTGCATGCACATAACAACGCAGGAAGCATATTCCTGTTTAAAACACTGATACAATCCACTTTACAGAATGAATGCATGTATTTTCATAAGCTTAGAAAACTGAAAACTTCTGCTGAAACAATGTAATTAAAAGTTACAATGAAAAAAATGGGTTAGCATTCTTAGTGACATTTGATTAAACATGCTAGCTCGCAAAAATACACAAATGAAGGTCACATTTGCAAGTATTATAAGACCAACTACATTTTAATTAAATAGTTGATAAATGTCAATGATTTAGTAACTGACCAGAAGTCACTTAAAGAAAAAGAAAGGAATGAAGAAAACAAAACATCATCCCAAGAGTCAGAATCCTTTACTCTCCATAGAGTTCAAACACTACAAAGACAGTTTTCAAAGGAGTTTTGGGAATGAATTCAGTGAATTTACCTTCTTTCTCTGTCTAAAAAAAGAATGTATTTTGGTCAAATTATCATGTGCTATTGTTTGAACTATGTTGAACTATGTCTTGCCTTTTAAAACAAAACTGACAGATGAAATATAACAGGATATTATTTATGGTTTATATTTATACCCATGGACTGTACCTAAGGAACTTGTGTAGGTATTTGCTGTCCTGTGGGAAAAAGTCCCCTTTCCCATAGAGTCTGCTTTGTTCTCTGAAAACACACATGAAATTAAGTCAAATTTGACATAGCTATTACAAATCACAGGAGTAAACTTTGTTCACATTATCTTGACATTCATATTTTTGGGTTTTTTTCTGAAAGCAAAAACCCCTCAGTAATCAGTAGAAGACAATTTCTCAATTACCTGTGGCACTGTTTTTCCTTGCTAACTTGAATCTGGCCAATCTGGCTATTGAATCTGGCCAATCTGGCTGAAGAGCAGTGTAAGGGTAAATATAATTTTTGCTGGAAGAATTCACTTCAAGAAGACAGATGTTCACTTAGGAAGTCTTTCCTGCATGGGAAGTATCTTTCTCAAGGGTGGTTAGATTCCAGGGTTAGATTCTATATTCAAGAGAGGACTTTCTCTCTCTCTCTCTCTCTCTCTCTGTTTCTCTCTCTCTCTCTCCCTCTCTCTCTCTCTCTCTCTCTCTCTTTCTCTCTATCTCTCTCTATCTCTCTGGTATGAGGAGAGATAAACAGATGTTACAAGACCATGCAAGCAATGAAAGCTTGGGGCAGAGGAAGGGCCAAAGAAGATAAAAGCCTTGAAGGAACATGAGGCATGCCTTTTCGTCAGGCCTAGTGCTTTGCAGCATTGTAGCAGTTTTTCCTTTGTAAATCTAGTGTTTTCAACTGTTTGGAATAAACTTTCCTGAACTTTCACTGCCTACCTTAAAAGTGTCCTACCACTGCTGCAATTATTACTTGGGCCTATATATTCCTTATCTGTGTCTTCTTGCAGCTGAAGGAACCTTTGGTATGGATGTTTCATCCCAAATACTTAATTTATTTCTCAGAATGAAGTTAGGGAAAATATAATTTAATTGTAAAGCTCAAGAGCAGCAGAATTTTGAGAAGTACCCATAGATCTTTGATGAAATTACTCAAGGATTTTAATGGTAGACTGGTAAAGCTAAAAAGCACATTAGCGAGTAATATCTACTCTCAAGCAGTTTATCTATGTACTTAAATAATGGACAATATACATTTATTCTCCCAAATCTCAGAAGTCTAATCCAAACCAAATTAAAGGAATATTTTTACTGTAAATAGTACTCAAATAAAAATATATTTTAATTAAGTCCAGGCAGTTCAGACGCCTAAATCTCTGAAGGCAATTTCTTGGATTAGGAAATAGGTTTTGTTTTCAGGTAAGTGTGATTCCTGCTGTAGTTGTCAGTAACGATCAAAGGCTACAGAGTTTCAGTAAACAAAACAAGAAATATTTGCTTATGTATAATTTATTAACCATTTCCAGTTACATTTTACAAGAGAAACTTTACTCAGATACAGCACCCCCATGAGCAAGACAGAGCAACTGGAGTCAGGATGAAATTTCACATTGATCACTAATTCCAACCAAACAAAATAATTATACCATGAAAGATCAGAAACCAGATTCCATAATACCATCATTACTTCAGCACCTTTTTGCCATGTAGAGTGACTTTTGTATCTTTTCCTTCTCTTTCTTCCTACAGTACTTTGCATTTATGCCATTGGAGATCTTGTTGGCTCTTTTGTTCTTTCAAGCCCTGGCATTACCACTGCAGAAGTAGTGTTCCTCATTCAAGTAGATAACAAAGAATTTTAAAATACTGTTTTTCTTTTTAAGTGGGAGAAGAAATACAGTCTTCTTAACTTGATAAGGCAGCACAGAACAAGTTCATTTCACCAAGCTGCCTACATAAACTATTTCAGCAAAAAGAAGTTGTCAAAACTATTTCAGGGTTGTTGAATCCTATTTACTGGAGTAGCTCATTGTGTTATATATACAAAAAAGCAGGAAAATAATAGTCTAAAAACGAAAAATGTTACTTTAGCAAAAACTGCACTTTGATTCAAACTTCTGTAGAAAGGAAGGCTACAAGCCACTGGAGATTTTAGAATGGCTTCTATTTTCTTTTGTCTAGCAAAGCAATACGTTGGCAAAACAGATAGTCTGGAGTGAGTCTATTGCATTTTCTGTTTTTTTCAGTCCCACTTCCTGCTTATCCATCTGTGTTTGTCTGGCTCCTTCACCTCCAGATATGTTCCCATGCCTAGGAGCTGTTCCAGGCACTCACCCTAATGGCATAAAGTCTGATCCCAAACTAATTAGTACAGGAGTACTTGTTAGCTCAGGATTACTAGGAACCATTATATGCTTTATGTTGTAAGTCAGCATGCCCTTCCAATTAAAAAGAGTAAAAAGATAAAGTACTTCATAGCAGGGTTTTGAAAGGATTAAAGGTTGTTTTGCTCTCCCACGTGTGTATACTGTGCAATTTGGCCTGGTGGTAAATGAATTTAGTGTAACAAAGGATACAATTTTTGATGTGTTTGTTTATAACTTTATTAATATATGCTATTTTTTCTGTGTTTCTTGCATGCCTGGGCAGCAGGGATGAAGGCTGTTTATGTGTTTATTTGCCCCAATTTGTTTGCTGGGAGATACGTCTGGCAGAACCTGGTAGAAGGATGCAAGATCATCTGAGGGACTTTTATGGAAGCAGGTGGAGGTGACAGAGAATAGGAGAGACAGCAAGAAGGAGAGCTAAGCATCAGACTCACTAGAGGAGCAGTGACGTGGCTGCACTTTGTTCTCAGCATGTTATTGCACCAAAAAAAAAGTTAATAATGAAAACAAAATGAAGAATTATAATATAGTATATTGATGTATAAACAGGCANTACTCAAGGATTTTAATGGTAGACTGGTAAAGCTAAAAAGCACATTAGCGAGTAATATCTACTCTCAAGCAGTTTATCTATGTACTTAAATAATGGACAATATACATTTATTCTCCCAAATCTCAGAAGTCTAATCCAAACCAAATTAAAGGAATATTTTTACTGTAAATAGTACTCAAATAAAAATATATTTTAATTAAGTCCAGGCAGTTCAGACGCCTAAATCTCTGAAGGCAATTTCTTGGATTAGGAAATAGGTTTTGTTTTCAGGTAAGTGTGATTCCTGCTGTAGTTGTCAGTAACGATCAAAGGCTACAGAGTTTCAGTAAACAAAACAAGAAATATTTGCTTATGTATAATTTATTAACCATTTCCAGTTACATTTTACAAGAGAAACTTTACTCAGATACAGCACCCCCATGAGCAAGACAGAGCAACTGGAGTCAGGATGAAATTTCACATTGATCACTAATTCCAACCAAACAAAATAATTATACCATGAAAGATCAGAAACCAGATTCCATAATACCATCATTACTTCAGCACCTTTTTGCCATGTAGAGTGACTTTTGTATCTTTTCCTTCTCTTTCTTCCTACAGTACTTTGCATTTATGCCATTGGAGATCTTGTTGGCTCTTTTGTTCTTTCAAGCCCTGGCATTACCACTGCAGAAGTAGTGTTCCTCATTCAAGTAGATAACAAAGAATTTTAAAATACTGTTTTTCTTTTTAAGTGGGAGAAGAAATACAGTCTTCTTAACTTGATAAGGCAGCACAGAACAAGTTCATTTCACCAAGCTGCCTACATAAACTATTTCAGCAAAAAGAAGTTGTCAAAACTATTTCAGGGTTGTTGAATCCTATTTACTGGAGTAGCTCATTGTGTTATATATACAAAAAAGCAGGAAAATAATAGTCTAAAAACGAAAAATGTTACTTTAGCAAAAACTGCACTTTGATTCAAACTTCTGTAGAAAGGAAGGCTACAAGCCACTGGAGATTTTAGAATGGCTTCTATTTTCTTTTGTCTAGCAAAGCAATACGTTGGCAAAACAGATAGTCTGGAGTGAGTCTATTGCATTTTCTGTTTTTTTCAGTCCCACTTCCTGCTTATCCATCTGTGTTTGTCTGGCTCCTTCACCTCCAGATATGTTCCCATGCCTAGGAGCTGTTCCAGGCACTCACCCTAATGGCATAAAGTCTGATCCCAAACTAATTAGTACAGGAGTACTTGTTAGCTCAGGATTACTAGGAACCATTATATGCTTTATGTTGTAAGTCAGCATGCCCTTCCAATTAAAAAGAGTAAAAAGATAAAGTACTTCATAGCAGGGTTTTGAAAGGATTAAAGGTTGTTTTGCTCTCCCACGTGTGTATACTGTGCAATTTGGCCTGGTGGTAAATGAATTTAGTGTAACAAAGGATACAATTTTTGATGTGTTTGTTTATAACTTTATTAATATATGCTATTTTTTCTGTGTTTCTTGCATGCCTGGGCAGCAGGGATGAAGGCTGTTTATGTGTTTATTTGCCCCAATTTGTTTGCTGGGAGATACGTCTGGCAGAACCTGGTAGAAGGATGCAAGATCATCTGAGGGACTTTTATGGAAGCAGGTGGAGGTGACAGAGAATAGGAGAGACAGCAAGAAGGAGAGCTAAGCATCAGACTCACTAGAGGAGCAGTGACGTGGCTGCACTTTGTTCTCAGCATGTTATTGCACCAAAAAAAAAGTTAATAATGAAAACAAAATGAAGAATTATAATATAGTATATTGATGTATAAACAGGCAGAATTATGTGCTTAGTCCACCCAGTTTTCAAGCTGACAATGTGGGGCAATAGGAACATAGAAGCTATACTAAGTGGTCTAAGAATCAGGATTATTAGTATTCAAATTCTTATGGCTAATCTCCATTTGTTTGTGAGAGAAACAATATCCTACTCAGTCTGTCTAGCATGCACAGGAGGTTTTTCAGTCTACCCAATCAAGGAAGACTGTTTAATAACTTTTCCAATGAAATGACATAGGAATAATTATTTGAATCTTTTCAAGGTATATACTCAGATAGATATACTCAGGAATATCATCTGAGGAACTATCTTGTTCTGTTAACAAATGGCCTACATAGTTTAAAAGGTCTTCAGACATTAGAGTTTTATTACTGATACACATAGGACTTATAGTCCTTTTAGCAGCCTACTAATACCATATTTCAGGCACTCAAAGCATTTATCATTTGCTGAAAAAGTATAGATGTGAAGTTTTCCCTAAGCCATGTACTTTGCCGTAGGGCAAATGGAATAACACTATACCATGCTGAAAAAGACAAGTGCCTGTATCTGCAGAAAATTCTCAAGGAAAAGTGCATTCATTATATATGTTATTACAATCACGTTTCCTTTTAAAATCTCATTCAGATTTGTTATACTGTGCTATAAAGTATGTACCAAAGGCAACTCTGCATTGTTTTTTAGTTATAAATTAAAATTCTATACAGTGCGTATTTCTTCTATGTTTGTGTGTACTCTGGAGGAATGTCTTCCTAACTGTGAACACAAGTGTTCCTTTTTTAATTTTTTTTTTCCCCAGCTGTAGAAATGGATCCTGTAAAACAGAATATGTTTCACTGTTATAATTAGTTTGCTTCTCTATAAAGATATACCCAGGGATAATTCTGTGACACCACACTTTTTAATTTAGAATTTTTGTTTCCTTGTCCACCTCATGTAGATGAGACATAATTAGTTCATGGTGAATTATAAACAGAAAAAGTATTAAAAAGACAGAGAGATGTGATGTCTTTTCAAAACAAGAGTCCTTTGCACAGTGCCTTGCATTCTTGTTACCAGCTACAACCTGGCCACATCCCAGCTTCATGCGAGAAAAATGGGACTGTGTCCCAGTCTGTCAATTTCCCGATTTTCTGCCACATTTCCATGGGGTATATCAGAGGATCTGAGCTGTGACGTTCTGAGGAGCTCTGCAGTGCCCAACCAGTTATCTCTTCTGCCACCAGGACTGCTCTGTTCACCACCAAGCATTGCCATTCTCTTATGTAGGCCATGTTAGAGAGAGCCTTATCGCTTTTCTGTATCCATATTCCCCAGGGAATGTCTTGCTTCTCTGCTCACAAGGAAGATGTTCATTTTGCATTAAACATTTAATGTGAGAAGTTTAACCACAGACATTTCTACTGCAGCTTATTTTTCTGAAATTTCATTTGGAAGGGTCAAAAATATTTTTGTTCATAAAATAAATTAGCATTTGTTGAGACCAAAATAAGTAAAAAATACAAAAAAATTTCATCAAGTAACCTCAATAACCAAGTCTGATCTCAAGGAAATCAGAATTTTAAAAATAGTTATTTTAATGGGGATAGATTTTCATATATATAACTTTTTAAAGTATTTTTTTTCAATATCCCTGTGGAATTCAACAGATTTTGCTTTACTTTCCCCTATGAAAAAATTGTATTTACTAAAAACTAAAATACATTAATATTATGAAATGAAGAGATGTCTTAAAAGACAATCAAAGATATTGTTTGTGAAATCATATTTATAGTGCAATTATACTTTTTCAAGAAGATCTGTAAGCTATATTTTCATACTATGTTTCAATTTATCATTTTTTTATTCTGTTTTGCTTCCCTTTCTTGGCCAGGAAAGATGATATTATGCTTATGATATGAAAAACAGCATGATGCACATTTTAAAGAAGATTAGTTTTTATACTAGGATGAAAAACAAGTTGTGTCTTTCCCATTTGATGTTCAAAACTTAAATCCAAAATCTGAATGTTATATGACTACATCCAATATTATGTATATTTAGATTTTGCCTGAACAAAGCCAGTAATTTTAAAATAATAGTCATCATTTGCCAAATTTTAGCTTCTTCTGGAAGGTAGAAGAGGTGAATTTTTAAATCAGAGACAATGAGTAGTGTGCTGAAATAAGCTTTTCCAAAACCTTAAAGACTTTAAACATATTTTATTACATGAAGTAAAATGCATATTTCTCTGATTTTAAACCATTTGATATATGAAATAGTCCAAAATATATTTATGATTAGAATCTTTTTTGCAAAAACTCTCCACCAGGACAATGATCTAGTATTTTAAAGAGATATCAGTTGAGTGCATTGCTATTTAAAGCTTTTGAACACTCACAGTTTTTCATTGTTCATGTTATGCCAGTGTGAAGGATTCCTAATTTTTAAATATTTATCATCAACAGAGATGACAAAACAATAATCTTTTTTCTTCCAGCCACTTCCACTTGTCCTTCAAAACATCTTTTCCATCATGAGCACTTGATATGCTGTCTGAATCCCTTTGCTCATCTCTATCAATATATTTTTAAGTCTTTGTCTCACCTCCTTAGGACTGTTGCATTTTCAGGACAACTGATTTCAACAGTTCTGCTTGCTTTGTTCCTGAAGGCCCTGAGTTATATTTTATAACCTATTATAATAACAAAATCTATTTCCTTTCTATTTGGCATTACACAGGGAACAAAAACTTATGCACCATTCTTTATTTGTAAACACTGAACTTTTAAATATAAATAATAAATAATTGAAAATGCAAGTTTCCATAAGTAAAAATTTAATAACCACTTGATTTNTGGAGTTGCAGAGACAGAAGAAGAGGTGAGTTTAGCATTTGTATGGTTTTTGGAGAGATATTTGTGCATATAAGACCTGCTTAGCTAGTCCACTTTATTTGCAGAGTAGTGTTGAATTGAACGTATTTAAGTTCAGTCAGTGTTTCTACATTGCACATACGAAATAATGGAAGTTTGTGAAGGAAAGATGGTGGCTTGGAAGACAATTTTCTACTATGAAATATAAATACAAAGTCATAGAAACAGAATTCAAATAATTGAAAATGCAAGTTTCCATAAGTAAAAATTTAATAACCACTTGATTTTTGTATTGTAGTGAAACTGCAGGGAACTTTTCTGACTTAGAGCTATATGCTGCTACCCAGTTCTGTTTAGAAGCTGAGTCTGGGGTATTCCTGACACTCCTTGTATTGATAACAATTTTTTGCTTTTCTACTGAGAAACAAAATATTCTTTTGAAAAGTGATGGATTTTGTCTCTATTTAGTGTTCACTTCTTGTTGTTTTTGTTTGTTTGTTTGCTTTTGTTTTGTTTTTCCAGAATATTCAGCAGCTGTTCCTGGTCTTCCCACTTCATATGCTGCTATCCTAAGAATCAAATCTGGTAGTTCATCTTTAGCCTCATTTAATTCAAAGAACAGACCACGATTAAGCAGTCCTTCATTAGGAAGTGTATCTTCACCAGGATGGAGAGGAGCTGCACAGCATTATCACTCCCCAACAAACCTCTATCACTTTTCAGAGACCTTCAAGCATGATGGTAAGTCTAATTTACTGCTCTGAAAATTTGAAACATTTTTTAAAAGTGGCAAATTTTAGCAGCTTACTTCAGTATGTCTCAGATATAATTTTGAATTTTATTAAATATCACAAAGTGGAAATGAGCCTCTTTCCTTTAGGTTCTTCAGATTAACCTTAGTCACCAGTTATAACATCCTTATGTATATTACTAAAATTCTTGATTTTGATTTGGTCTCAAGGTGGATTTTTTTTCCTTTAAGTTTTAGAGCTCTTGAGGGAAAGCTATTCTAGTTATTGTCCTACAACCGCTATATGATGATACAGTTAAATGTTCATGTTTATTAACCAGGGCCTCCTAAAAGAGGAAATGCTACAGCATCCTGTACTCATGCATGGTCATGAGAGACCACTGTTTCAAGTGAGAGGATATTTTTAAGAGGAGATGAAACATACATTATTACAATAGAGAATTTGCATAATTCAAACATCTAATATATGGCATAAATTCAGGAATCAAGTTTGCCATTAAAAAAAACCCAAAAACAACACTTCTATTAGCTGCTTAATTATACACGTTCTCAAGTGACTTCTCAATTGATTTCCCAGCAGACATGTTCAAACACCTGACATTACTTCTAATAAAGGTCTTTTTATACTGAGTTTATGCTGTTTCATTTGCACTCTCAATTCAACATGCATTTCCTGATATCTGAAATTAAAAGACCTGTGCTCTGGCTCTCTGCTGAATTCAAACTATCTGGAATTATTTTGCTTAAACATGCAGTTAAGGCAATGCATTCCTTCTCTTCGAACTATGTATTGATGTGTAAAGTCATGACTGAAAAAATGTGAATAGAAAGTATGAATTATTCATTAAAAAGTCTTGAAGAATCACAAAACTGCAAACTCTTATGTTTTCTTACTGTTCCAAAAACTTTTGGAATTGCTGGAACTGAAATTAACCTTGAACAAAGAGTCCTTTTTTCCATCATCTTTGTTTTGATATATTTTTGAGGAAAATAAAGAACAAGGTTTGTGTCATAACTCTAAGTGCTTTAATCAATGAACCCAAAGATATACAAGCTTTGAATCTAATTTTTGTTGAATGAAAATTCCTGATTCCCTACCATCTGCCAGATTCACCATTTACCAGTCTGAATTAAAGACAAAAACTACTAAATTTGTTTCCATTGCTAAAAACATTTGGCAACATTGATTCATGTGGCATGCAGTCTAGATATTATAGACTAAATTCAGAACAGATTTATTTGTTTCAGACCACAGAACAGAGAACACATTTCAAGCAACAGGAAAAGCTAACATTTTCTTGTTTAATACACAATAAAATGCTTCAGAAAAGATAAATCTGAAAATATGAGAAAATAATTTAATCCCCTTTTCAGTGTGAACTTAATCATGCATGTACTGTACACTATTCCAGCATGCAGAATGCTAGAATCAATGTACATGTCTTGAGGCATGTGTATCTGCCTAAATTTACCTAAAAAAGAGTGTTCTCAAAATTTATTGACTTTTAGGTTAATTGTAACATAATTTATAGATTAATGCATGTTGTAGAAATGCATATTTTTACAATATATATGTGTGCATATACATGTGTGTCTGTTTCTATATATGCAATATAATTATTGTAAGTTTCAGCCACCTTTATTGATGTTAAAATCCATTGCACACAGATTTAATCATTGGAACATTATTTCCCATGATGCATTCATGGGCTTCTTTTTCATTATATTGAAGTGATATTAACATTCTTAGTAATTCTTTATTTCTAAGGTGTAAAGTGAAAGATTATACTATAGAATCTACTTGTAAAATTCATATTAGCACTGAGATTGATAATTTTTTTCAGAGTTTAAACTGAAAAAAAGTTTCTAGCTTTTAGTTGAAGAAAGCAATATGTTCTCTTGGAAATCAGGGTGACTATACAGTTCAAATATTTTCTGAATATACTGAACAGGTTAATCTGTCTATTTCCATGATAACAAAGGCCAATCAGAAGATCTTTTAGAGTCATCATGTGAAGTGCATTCAAGAAGCATAAATTGAAAGAAAAGAAAGGGAAAAAAGAAAATTCAAAAGCAAAGTTGGTAGTGAGTAGCACTAAAATGTAATGAACCTTTACCAAAATATGTCTTTCACTTTGTAGGACCAATTTGAGATAAATCATCAATGCTTTACTTTAATTAATTCTTATTATATGCATATTTCAGCAACACAGGTAGCCTTATTAGCAACTCCTGCAACTTTCTTAATGTATCCTGAAGATATTAACATTTAGGAATGACAGATCATTGGGTTTGGTCTGTGATGTGTCAAGTAGGTACTTTTCTGCATAAGGCCTGTATGCAGAATTCAGTGTGGCTTTTAGGATGGAAGATCTGTTAATATTCCCTCATTTTAGTCTGCTTTAGAAGTTCTACCATTTAACATCATCTTGTGTAGACTTTCTCTAGAAAATTCTTCCATCTCCACATGGGTTCAACAAGCCTTTAAAACATAGGGGGGGGAAAATAAAGCCATAAGAAAACATTGTTTTCCTGGTCCTGTAAAAACTTGGGTTTTTAAAAATTTTTATCCGTGACTACTTTCAAAGAAGAACTGCCATCACCCTTGTTCCAACTGCCATTTGGACAATTTTTTGTCAGTGTGTCAGAATAACAGCTGAAAACAAGTGGTTGGTCTGAAGGTCTCTCTAGTTCACCTTCAGAGGAATTGACAAAGCACCCAGCAGTACTATTACCAGCAGTAAAAAAGTGTTTCTAAAGGGACATGAACTGAGGAAGTGGAGAAGGCCTGAAGGAATACTTCCTTCCCCCATATTCACAGGCTGTCTGAATATATCCCCTCATATAATTTGTCTGCTATTTCTTCCACCAGTAGCTCAGAGTGAGAAGATTGCACCAAGAAGACTGTTTAGGACAGACATATAGTTTGAATGGTACTGTATCATTGCAGACAGGGTGAAACCATTTAATGACATTCAATGCCATGTGAGCAATGCAGTGTAGAATTTACTACACCTTCTCCTTCTGCAGATAATTGTATTTTACAAATATTATTTAAGAAAACATTTATAATGCACTCATTTCTTTTGTTCTTTAGAAATACAGCACATGTAATTATCAGACACTAAAAATAATACTGCGAATGCAGCTTCAATGCAGGTGTTTGAAGAGGGTCATGTTTCTTTTCTACCCACCACTGTCATGCCAAGGTTTCAGGAATTAATTGCTTTTCACGGTGTATTTATTGACTTGGAATTATATGAAGAATGGCAGCAAGAAAGCTGACTGTTGAGGAATGACACTATTTCAGTTGCTGTAGAACTTGTGCTTATATTGAGAATATTTTCCTTATCCTTGCCTTTCTAGACAATACTAGTTTAAGTAGTAAATCCTAATGACAGTGTTTAGTGCTTTTAATTGTCTAGATTGGTAACAGCAACTTAAAACTTACAAGGGGACCACAATCTAACTGTTACGCTGCTTGGTTGCAACATACACGTGTAATCCCAAGATTCTATAATAAATCACTAGGCTTAAATAGGGCAGTGCTTAAACCAACCAGTTTTCTGTATTTTATTTAATAAAAGCCTATCTGAGGAACAGAAATATTTCCCTTGAGACATTAAAATAGTAAAATTAAATATACATATGCTAACATGAATGTTAAGTATTCATTGTTTTATGTTCTTGCTTAAGTTAGAAAGAAAAATAAGATGTGAACTTCAAGTCCTGCAGCGCACACTCACACAGGTTTAAGAGTATTGGTTACAGTTAACTAAAACATGGAAACAAAAGAAACCTGATGCCTTTGGACCCCTGAAGGCATCAGAAAACCTACATAAGTATAAAAATATGTGTATGTGTGTAGATAAATATATAGCTTATAAATCCACATATAGAAAGATATATAAATTAAATAGAATATGACAATAAGGACAATGGTAGAAGATCCAGGATATTTCTCCCAAACAACGACACAGAGCAGAAGAACCAACCAATGGTTCATGAATCAGAAAAATTTATTTCAGGGTCAGACAGAAGGGTTGAGTGGGTCCCCTGTTCATGGTTTGAGGGGAGCGTCCAGCTGTGTGTAGGACCATGGTGTGTTGTAGACCAGGGCTATATGTGTTTCCTGGTCTTTGGGTCAATGGCTTTGTCAAAAACTGCAGAAATCTCTGTCTGAATGGCTGAGAAAGGGGACAAGAGTGTGTCGTGGTCTGCTCCTGTCGTTGTGTGATCTGTCTTACAGTACAATATCCTATGGGTATTTGTGAAACTAGCAGATAGGACTCACTCATTATTATATTTCTTTTGAGTCTCCAAATAATCTCTCTCAGTATTCCACCTATCCATTTGACATTAAGATAAGTAGCTAACTACATATTTTAGAAACATGACTTGCATGCACTGAGCTGTCTTTGTTACATTTGCCTTCACTGCCAAGAGAAGTAAGACCTGATCTTCCCAGTCCACACAGATCAAATGACCATTTGACTACTGCCATTAAGAACTCAAGCTTCCATCTAAAGGAAGCTACTTTTGCTAAAAAGAAAGTGAAATACAGTATTTAAGTACCACTGTTGCAAAAAAACATACAGATAGAAAGAACACTTGCACTGCTAATGACACCAGCACCTAGACTTGCGTCTTTTCCTTCCAACAGTCATAGATTGTGACATTATATTTTATCTACAGACTTACTCCTAGGGAGAAGATAAAATCATTAATCTTCATTAATATAGTCCCTATCCATATGCCTACTATTCTACATGAAATAACAGTTCAATATAAGTCCATGATTTAGATTTGCTACTGTTAATTAATTCTTGGGTTTGCTAAACTCTAGCTTGATGTGAGTTCTGATTATTTACACCCACATTTATTAGTACTTTCTTTTGTGCAATATAAGAACCAGGTGAGCAAATTATAAGAAACAATCCATACAATGCTATTGTACCCACATTTTCCTGTTTTAAAATAAGTTTTGCCAGTTGAATCCATTGGCCCTGTGACATCTTCAACTGCACTGCTCAAACTTTAATAACGGAGTTATTTTAACTTCAATATTATAAGTACATATCAGAAATTACTTATTGTAGTTGTTTTGATTTTTTTATAACAATGAAGATATTTGTTACAGAAAATATATTTCTGCCAATAAACCCAAGTGAAATAATGTAACTACACGGTAATGCATATATGCAGAACAGCAATCCACACTTCTTTACACAGTCCTAGAAATAGGGTGAATAAACCGGAAAGTTATGGAAAACAGAAACCACTAATTTCTGTTGCTCTAACTTTGCAAACTGACATGCTAATTATTTGAATCTATTTCAAGAGAAGCATGCACACCTGGTATTTTCAAAATCTGCATTTCAATAGTCGTCTAAAGAGACAACAACTAAGTATGCAATAAGAATGTAGTTGCTAAAAGGAAAGGCTGAATAGCATAATGGGATTTTATGTGGTCTTTTCACTGTATGATAAGAGAATTGAGAAACCCCAACTATAAAAGTTGAGAGACATGGAAATTTGCATCTCAAAACTAGCTAGCGTACTATGATATATGTTTCCTGTTTCTCATCCAAGAGTTGAAGCTCCAAGTTTCTTCTCAGTACCAAGATTCATATGCCCCTTTTCATGTCTACCCAGATTTTATGAAGCTGTTAGCTCAATGAAAAAGGTTGCAGTTCCCAAAAGTCTGAAACTATAACATGTGGTTGAAGTTGTGTGGAGTTGGTAAAACAACGCAGTAAATAATTTTTCTAAGTCAATGACCAAAACCCCAAGTGTCCAGGTATACCTTTCTTTCTTCAAGTTGCTGCTGGTAGAACAAATATAGCAGGATGTTATAAACTGCTTAGTGTCATGCTGTCCTCAGTATGTACTGGAGGACATCTATGACATGAACATACGAAACCATAAAACTATAGAGAAAACCCTGCTTCCATATGTTTCATTACAATAGTAGGACAAGATAACTTTTTCTCCACACTCAAATCACTAGGTTAGTGTTCTAAATATGAAGAGCACTGTGGGAGGAAATCATCCAAGAGTCTGGAGTGAGCCTAACATTATTAAAATTCCACAGACCTCTGGTGCACAGTGAGGATTTTAGTTATCCAGGAATGCTCTGCTTGTGACCTTTTACTTTTCTGAAGGTTTATACGTCTTACTTCACAATCTGAATGAATTGGAATATGATCATAGATGTATTCTATGGGTCTATTCAGCTTTTCTAGTTAAGAAATGTAAATTCTTATCAGAATATAAGTACATGCCAAAATTAGAGAAGACAGTGGAGGAAAATGAAATGTCAGATTTACCTATATATTATTTAATAATAGCTACCAGTTGCTGTCATTAATTTCCCAAGTGATTTTTCTTAGTAACTCCTTGACATAAAGGGGAAAACTATGTATTACTTTTCTGTGAGATAAGCTGCTGCTAGCAGCAGGAAAGTTTTTGTTTATTTTTCTCTTTATAAACAGAGTTAACTCCTTTTAATTCTCTTGAGCTTCTCACTAGACCCCAGGCCTATTGAGAAAGCCATTCTAAGGCACAATAAGCACTTAAATCTTACTATGTGTTTTATTGTTCACTTAGAAATATTTCTTAATTTTTTTTTCTTTTAACGACTGCTTTTAAATAACCTATAATACTTTTACTTTTTAATAACATTTTTTCAAATTTCCTAAACTAGTTTTGCTTTCTTTTCACAGAAGGTATTGATTATGGGCCAGTGTTTTTACAAGAGCCAGATGATATAATTTTTCCAACTGATTCTGAGGAAAAGAAAGTGTCTCTGAATTGTCAAGCTCGTGGAAACCCTACTCCCACATACAGGTATGTGGTTCAGAAATTTATTTTCGTTTTCAGAATATTAACCACTGCAATCCTACTCTGAGAGTCAGTGTATTTTGGAGAGCAACAGAACAGAAATGGCTCTGTGACACTAATGGCTTTCTTCTGATTCTGAGTAAGTTAGAAGTGTAAATGATAGTGATTATAGGTAAAGCAATACATGAAGTTTTCAAATTGTGTGCTGTCTACATTATATCTGTCCATGTAGAGGAATTCCTTTAGTCCACTTTATTGACTTGTGTCTGTAACAACTGACAAGATCAATTATTTTTAATTGTTAGTGGGTTTTTTTCCTAAACATCTACTACATAGTATCCCATTTTATAGGGAAATCAGCAAAGTACAGGTACATTGTCACATGATTACACACTACAGATTTGGCACCAGTCAAATCTGGTGTCCTTTCTCTCACAAGTCTACTTACTCTTTTGCAACCATTTTCTGTTGTTTATTTTTCCTTACAGTCTACTATCCCAAGTTATCTACTATACAGACCTGTTATGACATACCTGTGAGTCTGAGTTCAATTTACTAACGGTGCCCCACTTATAGGTGGGAACACTATGTTGACATCACCTTATCTATTTGCTATATATGACTCTGCTTGTATTTTATGCAAATTACAAGTGATGTAAGAAGGCTGATGGTTGATTATTTTTTTCCATATAACCTTTATCTTTTCTCGTAGATTCATTCTTCAATTACAAAGGGAACAAAGAGACTATTGTTGTGTTTTGTCATAGGTCACAACCCTAAATTCTGCATTTTATCTTTTACCTTTTATACTTATTTGACTTGAGGATTCTTTGGAATTCTGGATGGATGTTCTTTGAATCACAACATTTGCATTTCTGTAAGTGCAAGAAATTCAGAAGCAGTACCATCCTTAGATATCCCCATCACAACAACACTCAGTCTGCCTTTTTGCAACAAATGTGACTCACCACATGGATCTGATGGATGACACAACCTCCCCAAACAGCACAGACATGACTAGAACATGTAATATGGGATTAAGCATGAATGGGCAGAAATCCTTCACAATGGAATAGCATGAACCGCTCACTGTATGATATAAAAGCTATGTTGTATTCTTCTTTATTGACATTCCTTGTGAAATTTTTATTATATAATGGTGATCTGTTGATTTAAAAAAAAAAAAAAAGTATATTAGTTTCACACACTAACCTTAACATAACTTCCCCATTAACATACCATGGGACTGGGGAGGAAAGGCATAAATTCTCCCCCCCAAAAGACAGGAATCCTATGTTCATGTCTCCCAGCCAACCTCATTGTTCTTGTAGAAATTTTGCCTCTGAAGAACCTGTGTAATCTCCTTTCTGCCTGCATCCAACCATTTTTTGCATTTTCCTAGTGGAATGCAATTATTATATACAGAATTTCAGCATACTTTAAAGGATGGCTACAAAGAGGAGAGGAGTTCTCTCTTCACAAAGAGACACATGAACAATACAAGGAGCAACAATGTTTCATACAAGAGAGGTTTCATCTCAGTATAAGAAGTAATTCTTTTACTGTAAGAGCAGTCATTTGCTGGAACAACTTCCTCAGGGATGTGGCAGAGTCCCAGTCACTGAAGGTTTCCAAGATGCAAATGAACAAGGTGCCTGATAATCTCATGTAAGCTCCATTTTCTGTGCAAGACTGGATCAAATGATCTTTTGAGGTCCCTGACAACCAAGGCTGTTTTGTGATTTTGTGGTATTCATTTCTTCAGTTCTGCAGAGATTTATTGATGTCAGCAGCCTCATAAACAGTTTCCCGACTGCTGTTCATGCAAGGAGAGCTTTGACCTGAAAGGCCTAATTCAAACAGCACAGTTTAACTTCTCCCTCTGTTGCTGCCACTTGTCTGTACAGCATTCGCAATGCACACTGCCATTCAAGGGAAGGGAAAAGAGACACAAATTACTCTGTGTGGAATATATGGGGAATATACTATTCTCCAGGACCGATGCAGAGGGAATTTAGCCTCAAAAGATCTATAGATAAGCAAAGGTTTATGTATGTCCCTGCCCAACCTTTGGCATATGAAATAGTGAGAAGGGATATTGCCATATCACCAAAGACCCTGTCCAGCTGCACTGGACAATAGAAATCTTTATTTACATGGGCTGTGAGGCCTATGCTGCTAAGGATTATTTTCAGCCAAAAGAAAAGCACAGTATAAATTTATTTTATTAAAGTTATATTAAAAGAACATTTAAGACACTCAAAAATCAATATTAAGTTATCACTGTCTTTTTTTAATAAATTTCCTTAATCTGTATAATTTGTGACAGAGTTTTCATAATCCGTTTAGAAATTCTTTATTTTTGTCGGACATTACCTCATTTTAACAGAGTGGAAAATACTCACATAATTTCAAATGTTATTCTTCCTTGCAAAGAGCTTTGCTTCCCCTTGTCTAACCTCTACCCTGAAAAAAATAATTTTAATTTCTTGAATTTCAGTCATTAATCAGATGCATTGATTTAGGAAATATGTCTCTGAGACAAACTGATTCTTTTTGCTTGGCCTTTCTGCAAATCATATCTTAGCATCACAAGTCAGGACCCATACAATGAAGAACATAACTGAGATCCCTTTGATGAGGAATACAGACATTGACAAACTTCCTGTGGGATCTCACAGGTCACCAGTGTTACAGAGTTACAGGCAAGTGCAGAATTCCCTGAGATGCCACTTAACAGTGTTTTCACTGCTTGAGAAACACTGTATGTCCTATTTTACTTAGGACACATATAAACTGGGTAGTAATTTTTGGTCAGTATAATTTTCTGATGGAAAAGGCAGTTGAAAAAAAGCTTTAAAAATTTATTTTTGTCTCCTTAAGCCAAATTAGAATGTTTTGAAATGTTATCTGTCACTTTTCTTCGAGGAAAAATGTAGTTGATTTTTCCTAACAATCCATGACCTTGGAATTGTTATTATTTTGGTTTCTGTCCTCCCAGATCAGTCAGGGTACCTAGAAGAAAATAGCACACAATTCAGTTCTGCTTTTCCTCTAATGTTCTTGGATTGTATGAGGGGAATAAAATCGTTTGGGACGCACCACAAAATAGATAGGCACATGGCAATCAAGGTCCAATTTTTGGAGTAGCATTCAGAAAATGTATCTCTGCATTAAATTTAACTAAAAATTAAACTAAATGAAGAAAACTAATTAAAGCAAACTGAATTTTGTGGCAGTTCCCATTTGGAAATGCCAAAACATGTACTTTTTATTTTTTGCCTATCTAAGTTTCCCATAATTTTAAGATCAATTATTTTTGTATTTTTATTTCACATATCTTCTACAAGGATATATGTATAAAAAGATGTCTTTCATTATGACTTCATTCAAAATATTAAATAATTAATAAATTGCTGAAGGTTTACAATTAATTTTCTTTTTAGCCCATCTATGTATGAATCTGTTTAAAAATTTATTGAATCCTACCAATATTTCCCTAATATCACTTACAACATGAAGAAAGTGTCAACAGTGTTTCATTTCTTACAATAAATGAAGCAAAGGTCCTTTGCAATCAAAAGTCCAGTCATGAAAAGAAGGGACAAATAGTAGTTTCATAGTTCATCTTAATTCTGACAACTCTGACCTTTGGATTAAGCAATATTCAGAGCTACTTCAGCTGAATTCTGCTGTCTGTACCTCATTCACCGTGAATATTAACAAGATTGGGTGAATTGATAATCATTTTGCTTTATTAAAGTTACCTCCAGAGTCTCAATGTTGCCAAGTTCTTCCAGTGTTTGGAAGCTAACATAAATTTCCTAAGGCCACTTTGAAGTTGCAGAACAACTGTGAACAAAAAACAAAGGAAATATCTGTGCATTATAATAACTGTACCATACCTGTTTACATTCTTTATCTCTTCTTTACACTCTTCTAACAATTTAATGTTCGATACAGTCTGACACAGAAACAAATCTAAAAGTCTACATATGTGAATGCTGTTCTTTAACTGAAGTATCGCACACACACACAGGAGTTATTCCAGACTGCTGGAGCCTATTAATCTACCACACAAAATCTTTTCTTTTTCAGCCAATGGACGATTACAATTGACTATTACAGGGTTTGTTGTTTCAGTCTTTCAAGATGAATGAGAGGGGTAAGCCTTTTTGCAGAGCATGTCTGGGACAGACTCAACCCATAAACCTGCTTGCACAACAGAAAAATTATGAGACTCTTAGATTGCTTCTGAAACCTCAGAAACATAAGTGTTTATTCTGGAATTATTCAAAGTTTTGGCTCAGTTGTGATACTTTCTAATATGTTTCCTACAGCCTGGCTTTTTCCATCTTATCTTTACTCTCATCCTTGTCTTTACTGCTCAGGCTTCTTACTTCTTTCCCAAACACCTCCCAGACTTCAGACTCTTCAGACTCTTTATTTGATCTTAGTTTCCATTTACCTAGTAGCTGCCAGGAATTGTCCTTGGCCATCCACCAGCTAATTCCAGTCTCTTCTACTCAAGTCTTCTCTGCATTTTGTGTATATTGATCCAGCTGACATTATTTTGCCTTTGTCCTTTGCCAAAATCCTTTATTTCATAAGTCTATGTACATCAATCTACCTTCCTGCCCTTCACAGGCCTTGCTCTTCTGCTTTCCATATTTAAATGAGGTTTCTCTGTTTCTTGGGCCCAAAAGATCAAATGCTGAAAGAATGGGAGGAAAAGGTTTTCTTGTTTTCTGCAGCACATACTCAGATCTGCTATTACGTTCAGCTGGGCCTAAGGCTTTAATAATAGAACATGAATTAAAACTTTGATTACCATAAGCACAGTCAAAGTCTTATATTTGACATAAAGGATGCCTCTGCTATGCACTTTTCAGGTCTGAACTTTTTGTGGACATTAGGTGTTTTGTGGAGAAAAGAACAGGAAAAAAAAAGGGGATAATTATTTTCATTCAGCATAGGCGAAACAAAGAATGTCCTTTCTCTTCAGAGGCTGAAGATCTGGTTGTGCTTGTGTTTTTTCAGAAAAACTTAGTTTTTACCAGATGCACATTGTGGAATGTCTCCAACCAATGTCTGGGTACTGGGCTCCTGCAAAGCATATCTTTGAGTAGCTGTTCTTATTACAACTGGGTCTGTCTGATTCCATACCTTTGTTTGGCTAGAGAATGCTCAACAAGTTGGTTTTTTTTTTCCTTTTTTCCTAAGATGGCTTCGAAATGGAACTGAAATTGACATGGAAAGTGATTATCGCTTCAGTTTAATAGAAGGAAATTTGATCATCAACAACCCCAGTGAAATGAAGGATTCTGGACAGTATCAGTGTTTAACTACCAACATGTTTGGCAGTATTCTAAGCAGAGAGGCTGTTCTTCAATTTGCGTGTGAGTAACATTTTTTATAACATTGATAAATTACATCACTTGATAAAGTTCTAAATTGTAATTTGAATACATTATACAAGTTACACTTTCCACTGACTTTGGTCTAGGGTCTCAAAATTAGAAACAAAATNCATATGTATATAAATATATATGGTTTGTGTCTGTGTCTGTGCATACATACCACATATACTTTCATACATTATGCAGCTGACGGAGTTTTTTGTAGTTGTTAATGGAAACTGAAACTGTCTTAGCTTTTGAAATCATTCACTGCAGTATACCTCTCAGAAGCTATCAACAATTCATGATTCTGAGTAAATNGGAGGAAAAGGTTTTCTTGTTTTCTGCAGCACATACTCAGATCTGCTATTACGTTCAGCTGGGCCTAAGGCTTTAATAATAGAACATGAATTAAAACTTTGATTACCATAAGCACAGTCAAAGTCTTATATTTGACATAAAGGATGCCTCTGCTATGCACTTTTCAGGTCTGAACTTTTTGTGGACATTAGGTGTTTTGTGGAGAAAAGAACAGGAAAAAAAAAGGGGATAATTATTTTCATTCAGCATAGGCGAAACAAAGAATGTCCTTTCTCTTCAGAGGCTGAAGATCTGGTTGTGCTTGTGTTTTTTCAGAAAAACTTAGTTTTTACCAGATGCACATTGTGGAATGTCTCCAACCAATGTCTGGGTACTGGGCTCCTGCAAAGCATATCTTTGAGTAGCTGTTCTTATTACAACTGGGTCTGTCTGATTCCATACCTTTGTTTGGCTAGAGAATGCTCAACAAGTTGGTTTTTTTTTTCCTTTTTTCCTAAGATGGCTTCGAAATGGAACTGAAATTGACATGGAAAGTGATTATCGCTTCAGTTTAATAGAAGGAAATTTGATCATCAACAACCCCAGTGAAATGAAGGATTCTGGACAGTATCAGTGTTTAACTACCAACATGTTTGGCAGTATTCTAAGCAGAGAGGCTGTTCTTCAATTTGCGTGTGAGTAACATTTTTTATAACATTGATAAATTACATCACTTGATAAAGTTCTAAATTGTAATTTGAATACATTATACAAGTTACACTTTCCACTGACTTTGGTCTAGGGTCTCAAAATTAGAAACAAAATGCTTAGTGGAAAAGAATAGTTTTCTGTGGACTTGCTACTTTTAAAAATGAACCAACTATCACAGAAAGTAACTCTAGTCCATCCCAAATGCTGTACTTTAATGACATACCTGAATATGTTGCAGTGATATATTTCACTCATTGCTAGTTTCCTGAAACATCTATCATTTTGCCACACTATCTGAGCAGGAAAGAAAGATCTTTAAAACTAGGAATAGAATAGGATAAAGCACCTATATATTTTTTGGGTAGTCTGTACCTC
>VXBX01005869.1:97341-145626 GCA_013400415.1 Scytalopus superciliaris | reverse complement strand
CAGACATACTATCAGGAAAAACAGGGCAGAATTTCCCTCCAACCCTAATTTCCCTTCAGCACCTTACAGGAAGGCAATCAACATCATTTCAGTGGTTTATCTAGATAAATCCTACCATGAGTGAGTTATAAGAGGCAGGGATAGGAAAAGAACTCCATCCTAATTTCTCAGATCCTCATGAAAATAAGACATTACCATGAAACATGAAGCAGATCTTAATATATGGTGTCAGCATACTGTAAACCCATAGTAATGTATCAGAAGCTTGTACAATGAAAAGTTGTGGTAAGTCAGATCCTAAGGCAACCTTCTTCTTTAGCACCTTTATAGTGAAGTATTGCTTGTTAACAGCTGGCTTGCATGTCTCCAGTTATTTCCAGTAAGACAGAAAGTAAAGCATTGAGAAAGATTTTTGAAAGGAAAAATCCTACCCTTAAGTAATTAAAGTAATTGGTGCTCTGCAGTTTTACTGGGCTCTAATGGCTTGAAGAGTAATCTATAATCACAAGGATAAACTAAGGCACTTTGATTATGACATACAGAGCTACACATAATGGCATTCACTTTTCCTTTCTTTACTGAAAACCGTGGATTCCAAAAGCTTAGAAATTTATCACTTTCATGGAAACCAACAAACAAAACCACCTAAACTTAAGTTCAGGGACTTGTTTGAACACATGGTTTGTACTATTGTGGAAAATAGTTACATCTTTGCAGCTTGAAGAGTTGTTATTCTAATTAAAGAGAGAAGCAGTATAGAGCTTGACAGGAAAAAACAGAGACCCTTAAACAAGGCCTTTGACACTATCTTATGGGAAAAATCATGTACTTTAAGGTGCCTATGGAAAATATAATGAAACCTGAAAAAGGAGAGCATGTTTATTGCATTGGTTCTTAGTTTTCTCACAATTGCATGGCCAAAAGCCCATGCTATGGCTATTGTCATGTAGTTCAGCACTGATGATGCATTGCAAATATAAATGTTCGTGGACTATATAATTTGCAATATGTGTGCACAGTGAAAATAGGACTTTGAAACACTTATATGATGTCTTTGGATCTGAAATTGAAAGAGATATAGAATGAACATTACTCTATTTATGTGTAGAAATATAACACTTGAAATAGCTTCCTATATCACTGGTTATTTTTATGGAGAAAAATGGAA
Organism: Scytalopus superciliaris; assembly: GCA_013400415.1. Taxonomy (NCBI): domain Eukaryota; kingdom Metazoa; phylum Chordata; class Aves; order Passeriformes; family Rhinocryptidae; genus Scytalopus; species Scytalopus superciliaris. The sequence continues at coordinate 144,458 of VXBX01005869.1, read as the reverse complement.
AGACCAGTTATGTGCAGTTAAAGGTCTACTTGAAATTTTAAAGCACTGTAGGAAATATTTACAAAGATTTAAACTCAATAAAAGTTCTCTTTTTTATTTTTTTCCTTCTTTGCATTTCCCATAATTTCTCATGCCTAAGGTCATGCTGGTTTGTGCTATTTTAAGAAAGCAAGCAAAAAAAAAAAAAAAAAAAAAAAAAAGAAAAATCTCATACGCATAAAACAAATTAGCCAAAGCACAGTTTATCAATAAAAGCAAATATTCACCAGTAAAATATTTTGTCTGCTATAGAATTTTATACAGAAAAAAATAATTGTGGGGAAAAATATGCTCAGATAATATTAACAAAATGTTATTAGAATTTACATTGACAAAAAGAAAATCAGAATTCTTTATCACAAAAATCATAAATTATAAATTTAAAGTCATCTTCCAGAGGTTTTCTCATAATGTGTTGTTAAAAAGATAAAAAGCCACTTTGCTACAGCTTCTAATGTCTTTTGTACTCCCCTGTCATGAGGAATAGTTCATATAAAAAGTATATTGTTTTCTTAACAAGATTCTAATCAGGACATTAAAATATAAGATCATTATCCCATCATAACATTAATAAATTTGGTAGTTCTGGGTGTGGTTAGGTTATGGAAGAGTTATTTAAATCCCAAAGAAATATTTAAAGATTCTGCAGTAAATGGAAAAAAGACAAAAAAAACTGGGACAGTTTGTTATTCTAGCTTAAGTTTAATTTCATTAAAGGAAGTGTATATATAAAGGAAAAAGCATCAGGCAAGTAAAGCAATTATAGCAAAACATAGTTCCTGGAAGAAGAAACCGAACTTGGTGGACACCTAGTAATTTTAAAGAAGTGCATAACATCAAAAGTGTTTTGAGGATATGAAACAAAAACAAAGTGCAAAAATTTTATGAAAGAATGTGTGCACTAAGCATACATACATTGTTAGATTGATCTCTTATGTCCTCTCGTTTCTGTTGTTAAAAATTTCTGTAATCTAAAGGGAGGATTTAAGAATTAAGCCTTAATAATAATAATTTGTCTGTGTTGGCTACTTTTGCCATGTGTATTTGAGTTAAAAAAGAATACGCAATTTGAACCTGATGCAAAATCGAAAAAAAAAAAAAAAAAGGATTTTAAGTTGATTAAATCTGCCTGCCTTAGTGCAAAACAGCTGCATATTTTTGTGATGGGTTCCACAGCTTCTATTTGGAACAGTGTCTTAAAACTGGCTACAACACTGGATGTATTTTGTTCTTACCTTTGCTACGTGTACAGTTTCTGTCTTCCATTAGGTCACAAAACAAAATTGCTTTTGTCCATCTGTGGATTATTCAACCTTTCACAAGCCTACCATCTTGGTAGGATGTTTACAGCCTGGGCTAAAAACATAGAGAAATTATAAGGGTAAAGAGCTTCTCACCTGCCATTTATGGAACTTCTCAGTGCAATTTTCTTAATCCATTTGTCATTGGCTTCTTTGTATAATTTCTTTTTTTTGTTTTTTCTTTTTTGACTAAACCTGGTTTTTTTTCCTTTCATCTACAGAGAAGAGTATTGGTTAAATACAATTTAAATGTATGATCTACCATGACTGTCCAGTGGTGTACAGAATAAGGAGCCAGACATGTTGCAATAGTTTTCTGGGGAGACAGCCTATGTACTGCCCATTCCATCACAGCACACTTCTGTCAGCCTTTCCATTGAATTCACCTACTAATAAATGGGCTTAATGATCTCTATTTTCTTTCCTGCCATCATACTCTATGTTGGGTATGTTTCATAATTTCCTAGAATTAATTTGTAAGGAGTTGATTTAATTAAACCCTCTAGATGTGAGAAAAACCCTTGTTTCTCATGTTTATTCCAGAAAAAGCAGCCAAACAAAATGTTCTTTGGCATTACAATATCAATATTTTCTTTCAAGTTGTGCAAAGCTAACTAGTTTTAGGTACTATAAAAGAAAGATGATGACAAGCTGAATTGGGAAAAGAAATCAAAATGCAACTAGTAATACTGTTATTTTCAGAAGTGTCCTGGATCATCCTGTAATGTAGCCTAGGTTGGACATTGCTTTGCTCTGAAAGCACATATCAGTATGAAGAATGTTACTATGTTGGTTAATATTAGCTACAGCTACAACAGTCATTTGAACTACAAAATTTTTGGATAGTTTTCTGCATAATTTCGATATGCTCTTTTTAAGAAATACATGCTTAAATGACAGCCGCAAACCATGTGTACAGGCCAGAAAATGTAGACTGGATATAGAACTGTTTGCATTTTTTTAATAAATGGTTTATTAATGGAATAATATCATCCAGTGAATCTGAAATAAATGTAAACTTGTGTTACACTCCACAAACTGTTTCAGCTCAGGAAATCATGTTATCTTAGTGAAGGAAGAGATCTGTCTTCTAGTTCAGATGTGAAGACTGCTTTCTAACTTTGGCTTTATTTATTTGAGCAAGGTAGGACAATTTGAATATGAATAAATACCTTAAAATAATAAGCTACATGACTTAAAATTAGCAGAAATCACTACAACTCCTTTTAATCAGCATTCCTCAAGGAAGTTTTCCTTTTGGATAAGATAGAGCTGGCTTCACCATTGTGGCTATGGCGAATCTTGGATGAAAATCTGCCTTCAGCCTTGCTTTACATAGGTGAGTCTTTCATCCAAGTCTGAAAGGGAGTCTGGAGAAATAGATAAAATCACCTAAAAGTCTGAAGACAGCATCCACCCTTTCTGAAAGAATGGGAAAGGTAATTAACATTTATCTGTTTATCAAATTTAAAAAAAAAAAAAAAAATCATTGCATGTTGCCAGACATTGATCCTTCTGGGAGTTCAACTATATTCAGGAATGATATCCACTGAAGGGTTTGGGAAAAAACCCCACAACTTGTCTCCTGGAACAGGATGCCACAGTATGCCTTCAGAAATGGTCTCCTGACACTATTGACAGCAACCTGTCTATAATAGCATTAGATCAGCTCTGGTAGACTTGTGTGTTTCTGTCCCTTCAGTCGTGCTTTTGAAGCTGTCTGAAAACCGCAGTCAGTTTCTACTTTTCCATTGCTATATTAGCATTTAAAGACCAACTGCCTTGCCTCTCTATTAGATCACTTTAAAAGGCAGAGGAAAAACAGTTCTTTCCTATCTACAAAAGCAGATGCTTTCTTTTGTGAAGACAAGAAGAAGGTGGGGAAATTCTTTTATTTTCTCTCCGTTTCCTCAAAACAGTATCTTGTCAGTTCCAAAAGTGGATCATTTCGTACACTAGTAAATTAAACATTCCCTAGCACTGAGCACAAAAGATACGGAAAGTTCCACATCCATGATTCTGAAGTCTTTTATCTTCCAAGACACAGAGTACTTCTCAACTGTCTTTTGAGAATGGCTCCTAGTCATTTCTGCTAGCACTCGACATGTGACAAAGATTCTCTTGGAGAAGTCTATGGTCCCACCAAAGAATCCCATGGACTCTTCTGTAACACAGTGACAATGTCCATGACGAAAATCCAATACAGATTATTTCTTGATACTTTTCACTATACTAGTATAGACAACATCTTTGTCTGTAAGGCAAAATGTGAAATCATACATTACCTCAATCTAAGAGGGACAATTTGACAAAGCTGAGAACCAAAACTCAGGAAGCTCTAAAGCAGGAGTTCTTTTATTCTTAAATAAAATTAATATTTATTCTTTTGCATGATAGAATTAGAATGAAAGCTTGAAAACTTGAGGTCAGATCCCCAAATAGGGATTATACATCAATACAGTGCAAATTTGATACTCACTAGAATAAGTGACTAGCTTCAGAAAAAGTATCAATTCTGGATGTACTCCATTGAGCAACATTTATTATCTCATTCCATTTGAATTGCACATAGGCATAACTTCAATCTCATTGATCCTTGTATCCATCAAACACCAAAAAAGTTATGATTATTTCCAAGTACTCAAATGGAAATGAGATTTATTAATCTTGTCAAGTTCATTTATTGCTACATAAGTTTTGATGCAAAAAAAGTATTCTGAGTTTTAAGTTCTGCTTAGTCTTTTACTCTAAAAATGTACTTTAAACAATATATTTCATATTTTGTCTTCTGTAGAAGAATTAATAGAAGTCAGTCATGTAGGGAGACACAGTTTGAAATGTAATTACAGCAATCATTTAAAGATGCCTAATACATCTACTGACTTCTCATTTTAGCATTGTGCATTTCTCTGTAGCACTGGAAGGCTGGTGTTTAACCTGCCTGTAACCTACTCACCTGTATTTCACAATGTAATCTATCATGCTAATGAATCATTAGTCTTGGCATTTAAATATAGATGACAGTAATTAAGAGTAGCATTACTAAATAGGAGAAATTTTAAAAGGTTGAAGGAGAATTTTGTTCAATGACCAGACAACACTTTCTAAATTTCCTGCACAAGTTCTATCTCAGATTGACTTCTGGGAATTACCATATAATTTCTCTATTTATACTCTTCCAGGTGTGGCATATTGTGGTGACTATCTTTTTTCAAATGAAAGGTGTCATTTTACTTGAAATTTCTTGCATGGTATTACAGTGCTACCATGACATTCCTGCCTTCATTTAGCTCCCTTCATTATCCTGACACAGATGTATTCTGGCTTTCCTGAGAAGCAGATCAAGCTCCTGATCTTGTTGTAAAATAAGCTTATCTGACATGTTATTCTTCTGCTCATAAATGCAGATGCACAAGTAGTTGTGATGGTACAAAGGAAAGAGCAGCACAAGTCTGGGAGGGAAGAAGAGAGAAGTGGACAGAGTATTTAAACTGAACTACTCAGGAACAGCACTCTATATAAAAGCAATGGAGTCACTTTTGGTAATACTTTGGAACTCAGGGAGGAAAACTTCTAGGAAAAAGTTGAGTTCTAGCTGAGTTAGTAACACTCTGAAAGAGGTATGAAGTTTAAGAAAAGCCTACAATGAATGAAGGAGGTTGATCATCAAAAAACCCAACATGTGGAAGGTTGTAAAACACATGGATGACGTGAGAATTAGCAGAAGTCAATCTGAGCTAGCCCACAAAGGAAATTAAAAGAAATACAGACAAACTTTTTTAGCTAAATTACTAAAAAGTAAAGAAGAAAAGATTATGGGATAGAGTTAAAGTTAATCTACATATGACTCCAGCTTCAGTGGTTGCCTTTCTTTGGTTTTCTATAAGGACAGAATAGCTTGTATGTCTGTTACCATATGTACTGTGAGATATCAAAAACAGAAAGACAGGCATCAGTTTTGGTGTGGGAGAAGCCAAGAACAGTAAAAGTAAATCCACACTTAAAACTAAAACTACTAAAGGCTGAGGCTTCCAAAATATCACTAGTTCTATTAATGAAAATCAGTACTTCAGTGATATAACTTCAGAAAGTGTGCTATTCCAAGGCAATTTTTTCATTGTCCTTGATATTTTCACTAGTGTTCACAACATAACCGTCAATTAAAATACCTAAACCTGCAAAAATGAGAAGAATTGTCATCACGGAAGTTGTATTCTCAACTGAATAATTATATATTTTATTTTTACTGTTTTACACTCAAAATCATTAACATGGTAATATAACTGTTGATTTGCATATCATTTCTTGTAATTATTTTGACAATGAAATCAAAACAAGTTCCAAGAAAAATTTCTCACACGTGTCAATGACAATATCAAAAGCATCTTCAGATGACCACCATGTGATGGAATGTCAAGTAGCATAACACGATAGTCTTAAATTCAGTGACATTGGGTAGAAATGTTACATCTGCATCAGGCCCCTGAAATACATAATTTCTTCTGTACTGCTTTTAAAAGTCAGATATTGTTGGAGGAGAGAGATACCAGCTGTGGAAAGACAGCTTAATCAACCCAGATCTGTGACTGCCTGAGCTCTGGAAAACTGCTTGCTGCATTTATATGGACTGCTGGCATGTTTAAGGACTGTTTGCAGTTTAAAGTCTGTACCCAGTTTGAGGATTTTATCATCTTATATGTCTTTTGTTTTGTCTTACTGTGTGTCCCTGCTGGAATTTTCCATCCCTCATGGCCCGTAACCCCCCCCTAATTGGTCCCTGCTTGCAGCAGGGTAGCATTTCCATATATACCTGCCCTTGTATTCCCAGTTTTGGAGGCATTTACCTTGTATTGCAAACGCCTCCCAGGCTCTTCCCTAAACCCCTTCCAAGTTCCACCCCATTCCAGAACCTTTCTTACCAATCCTATATAAGCTGGGCACCATTTTCAATAAAAAAACCTTTTTCCTACCTCATCCTTGGAGTATGAGCATTCCATTCCCATTTACCCTTGCAAAGACCACAAGATATTAGAAGTTGGTTTCCTAGAACATGGTACCTATATAAAAGAAGCAAATCCTCTTTATAAAATGTATTGTAACCTGTCTCCATATACAAGCACACATACACACAAAGCTAAACAATAAAAATACCCTAAACAAACCTTTTAATTAGGTTTCAGCCCTACATCTCATCAGGATGGAAATATGTAAAAATGTACTCAGGATTCTATAAATATGTAAATCCTGAGCCCACCCACCTTCCCACCCCACACACCACACTAATTAAAAGAAAATGTATTAAGTTAGGAACGTACAATATACTCTTGTCGTGTCTAACTGCACTTTAAATATTATGGTAGGTTTTATGAGAGTTGCAAGGTCAAACATCCAAGGTACAGGATAAGGGATTTATCATTGTCTATGCAATCTGAATTTTGCCTTGGATGCAGGAGTCCTAAATTATAAATTATTTGTCACACGATCTCTTTTTTTCCCTTTTGCTTTTTTTTTTTTCTCTTTTTTTTTCCCCCTTAGACTCACTAGACTCTTTCAGGTCACAGAAGAATTACTGCTCACTTACTGAACAGTGTTCTATTTCCTATTGTTCAATGCACGGCCCCCTACCTTCATTAATTCAGACTATTCAAAACCTACTCTGAAGATGAAATTAATTTCCTCAGAAGCTTTTTATGGTGCTCATCATTACAGCATCTAAGTGCTTCATGAACATTAATACATTTATTTTTACAATGTTCCTGTGAACTGAGTAGTTATTGCTATCTCCTTTTTATAAATGGAAAACTGAGACATGAGAGATTAATGTAAAATATCCAGTAATGTGAGGAACTGTATGTGAGCTCACAAGGAGCCACTTTTCCCAAGGGCTTAGCAGAGCCAGAACTGATCACTTTGCTGTTCATCACTATGACCAATCTTTTTCTCAGTCTTTATATCAGTCATATCTCAATCCTGTATCTGGTTTCTGATCTCTCTCCTACTATCGATTAGGCTACTGATCTCATTTGCAGTTTCCTTACTTACTGAAAGCATCTGTTTGACTAAAAAAGATAGTAGCATCTTTCTAGCTCCATTTCAGTCTTCATGTACCCATTTTGTTTAATTGCCTGCCGTTCCTCTGTCTCACATTTCCCACTTCCAGTTTCCCAAACCCTCTTTCACTCCTTGCCCTTATTCAATACCTTCTATAGCATGGTTTCCCCTTCCATAACCTGCTGCATCCTTAAGAGAGTCAATGACGCTTAGTTATTTTTTAACTAAAACTGAGAGTAACCAAAACAGGATCTTCCAATGTAAAGATTTTACCATCTTAATCACAGTAGTTTCTATTTGTTGTGTTTATAATAACATGGATTTCTTGACAGTACAAATATCCATTGGCAGAATGGAGTTTTTGAATTAGAATACTTTTATCTTCAGGCTAAATAACTTCAATTGCTATTCCACTAGCTCTCATTAATAAAGTGGGCCAAGTCTCTGAATGGGAAACTGTTGCGGTACATTGAGTAGGAACTTCCACTGACAATTCAGTGCTTTCTCTTTTAAAATATTAAATCATATACTGCAGAACACACTGCAATGAAACCAGTGCTCCTTGGATAAATTTCTGCCTGAAATGGCATTACTAATTAAATAATTGCCATTTACCGACATTTTCTTTCATATCACATTTCAGCCATCTGCCTTGCTCATTAATATGCCCAAGATTGACTGTGACTTGTGTTTTGGTTGGTAACTGTAAGATTTTGAGATTTTAAGTCTGCCTTTATTCAGTCATATCCTCTGAATTCCATTCTTTTTTCTTGTCCTTGCCTACTATACTACTTTACAGTTTATAAATGAAAGACTATTGTTCCATCAAAACTAGAGCATAAGGAATATAAAAATCTTAGTATATGAACTTCACTAGCCATGACAAACCACAAATGATAAGAATTGTTTTAAACTTTCTTTTTTTTCTCTACTGCTTATATAATGTCTGGTAACGTAGTACTCTGATATTGAGAAGTGGAACCTCTATTAATTTTTTTAATTAAGTCTTAAAACTGTCATTACCTCTTTAAAATCAGGTCTGCTAAAAAAAAGTGAAAGTATTATAGATAAAATCTGTCAGGGAATGTAAAAGTTGAACAGAAATATTGGTAAGAAAATCCTAGCTAGCTGAACAAAAGACACTAAGTATCCTCATTTCGAGATTGCCTTGTGGCAATCTGAACAGAGGAGACAATCCTTTAAGTACTTTATCCTGCCAGACACAATTGCCAGCACTTCATTCTAAGTCACTGGGATAGCATTCAGGATAAAGATCTTTGCTGCATATTTTGGTCAAAGTTCTCTGAAATATACAGAGTTGTGTACTATGTGAACAAAGGATGTTTAAATACTGGGATACTAGTTCCACAGGAGATTTAAGCACTTCACTTTTTTTTTTTTTTTTAATTGCAATATTGATGGGTTTTTTGTTATTTCTTTCATGATAAATTCCAAAGCAGTATGTTTTGGAGTCAATGAAATATACTTTTTAATAAAATTGAATTGTTTTGTATACATTGGTTAAGAATATCCTATTATGGTGATTTAAAATAGTTTTTACCACAGCATTTTGAGTACTTCAAATTTGACTTTTTACTGTGCTATACTAAAAATATAAGAAATTCATGTCTATATGTACTTAGACATAGCAAAACTTGACCCAGCACTGCCAAAACTAAAAGCCTAAATGACTCCTTTTATGGGTAAGAACATTCTTACAAAATATTTCTCTATTGATCAATTTACAAAATTAGAGAACACAATAGTGAGACTGAAATGATCTTATTTTTTCTTCTGAAAATTAATGACACTAAGTCTTTAAAATTCTGTTCTAGTTAACCAGTTGCTGAACTGGAGTTACAAGTAAAGAATCTGATGAGGAAGAAAAGGCTACATAGAAAGTTACAGTGAAACTGACTCTTGCAGTCCTATAGTTTTTGTAAACTTCCTCCCTCTCTTCCACCCAAGCTCTTCCATAGAGATTCTCCTTAAATAGATCCACAGGCAACAAACCATCCATGTTCAGTGTACCTACCAGGTGACAAAGCTTGCACATTCTGCCTTGTCACTTAGACCTAAGCTGAAACCAGAAGCTTAGCTTTATTTGCTGTTATTTTATATACACTCCTAAATGTGTGACTGTAACACATATGCATATGTTTCCCTGTGGAAAAGATTTACATAAAAGAGCATAGAGTAAAAGAACTAGAAGCAGAAGAGATAAAGCAAAAACTAACCAGATGCAAAATCTGTGTATTCTCTGGCTGCTTTAAATGAACTTTCTACCAGACCAATAACACGAAAAGAAACTTGGTTTACAAAGACCATTTAAGAAAGACATTGCCATCAAAAGTATTTGATCTTTATTTGGAATCAAGTTCAATCGAATATTTTTAAGAAACATAGATCTAAAACATATAAAATTTGTTCAAAATTGTAGGAAAGGGAATGAAATTCAAATGTTTGCTTTCATAGCATCACAGGTACCTTATTAAGTTTAAATAAAATGTTTACTGAAATAAGTGGAGTTGGATTCAATAATCCTTATGGGTACCTTCTGACTTGAGATAATCAAAGATTCTATTAATTGAGGTATTTTAGAGTGTTTTAAGGACTTGTTAGTGTCATAGCAAGGAATCATACAATGGTTGGGATGGAAGGGACCTTAGAGATGCCCTAGTTCCAATAGCCCTGCCGTTGTCAGGGACACCTTATGTAGTCCATGTTTCTCAAAGCCCCATCCAACCCAGCCTTGAGCACTTCCATCCTGGGCAACCTGTTCCAGTAACTCAACACCTTCACAGTATAGAATTTATTCATAATATCTAATTTAAATTTACCATCATTCAGTTTAAAGCCATTCCTCCTTGCCCTATCACTCACCTTTCTGATAACAAGTTCCTCCCCATTTTTCCTGTAGATTTCCTATCATTCATTTTAAAAGCAACCATATATTATCTTCTAAAGTAAGATATGTTTACAAGGCATGAAAAAAATTATGCAGAGATCCCTAACAGGCAGATTTTTTTGAGAGAATACATGCATTTTTCTAAGTAATACATTTAGACACGTACCAGTGCCTAAAATTACACACATCATCTTTCTAGGACTAATTCTATTTGAAAATAATAACAATTCTTCACATCAGCTGTTTTGTACATCCGATAAATTGTTTGCAACCTTATCTAATAAGCTTGCTTTGCAGTCCTTTCACTTCCTACAACGTTTGAAGATCTGTAACATAGTTTCTTTTTTTTTTTTTTTTAATAGCTAAACTTTCCAGATCAGTTGTGAAGGGTTCGTGTATTCAGACTTTATTAATGTAGAACCTAGCACTCTGTGACAGTGCATTGCAATGAAGACAGGATTCATCAGTCTACTTCAGTTAGTTAGGGCTGCCAAGTTTTATTCCTCTTTTTTTATTATTGTTTTTTATTTTATTTTAATCTTACTGAGTATCCTGAAATATGATGAGTTTTCTAGAATATTGCATATACATTCTTGTTTATTCTTATCTCAGCTAATGAAAAACAGTCAAGGCAAGTGAATCAGTCACTGATGCATAAAACCCAAACCAAATGCTTTCTAAAAGCAAGAAACACTGTTTGTGATTTAGCAGCTGAAAAATCCGTACATGGTGTCTGCTGTCTAGTGCCATGCTTTCACTATGTATGGTCTTAAAATGTTGTCATCCACTTTAACTGATACTGTTTCCAGATAGTAATTATGACTGATGTCTTTTAAGCAAAGACTACTGATATGTCTGATGTTGCTATGAAAATGCATGCAAACTAGGTCACTGCTGCAATGTGCTGGAAGATAAGTCTTCATTTTTTAAATGTTATAGATTCCAGAGGATTTACTTCTGGGTTTGCTTAAATCTACCTTAATATTGAAGTATATTTATACTGGAGTTAGTGCAATCAGGGGGTCTTTTTTTTTTTTTTTGACAAATTGCGTTGCCTTTTAGGGAATTAAGAATTTATGAGCTGCAAATTCAGGTGAGGTTGTGATACATTGCTTTCTGTAAGCACCACAGTATATGCACACATGGGCTAATACTATAAGTGTCACAAATTAGCTGGAAAGAACATTCTCCTAAACCAGTGAGAGTAAAATCAGACTTTGATCCTGAATTAAAAAAAATATATATTGTTGTAGAGCTCAAGAAGGGGAAAACAGACATCACAGAAACCATTTTCCATCAGTAATGTGGCTTTTTGAAAAAGCTTTTCCAAATCTCTTCTCACTAGGGTTACCTGTACAACCATATTCTTTTAATTCAATTTGTTTTTTCATTTAAGTCATTTACTCATACAAATTCCTGGGAATGCCCCAGCAAAAATAAATATGTAGACAGAGATTTAAACACATATAATTTGTATAATAAAGGCATTTTACTCTCTTCAGTGTTAATAATTATTGTCCCTGTGAAAAGGAGACAGCTGAAACCAGCAACACTGATTTTCAAGATGGAAGCCAACAGGCAACATCTTGAAACCTAGTTCCCAGCCTAATCATCAGTGAGGAACTCACATCTCAGTGTGATCTAGGTTATCACATCTATGGGATATACAATCTGGAATTTTTATCCATGGGCTGTTTTAACATTAGAAGGGTCTTGTTTGCTGACTTCAAATAAGTTGTCTGAGGTGCAAACACTAAGGCTGGGAAAGATTTATGTGATATAATAACTAAAATTAGGCTGAAAGTAATTACAAAAATGGTATTTTTAATTTATTTTATAGATACAGCCTACAAGTAAAGTACCTACAGGGAATAACATTACATTCACTGTTTGTACCTCTCTGGTAGAAAAAGTTGCAAAAAGTAGAAATACCTTGTGTACATTAAGCATAGGCATTTTGAAAAAGGACTATAGTAAAAGGTTTACAAGTTTCAGTATTTAAATTATAATGGCTGCAAAGATGATGTTTCCACTTCAACTCTTTTAAAATACTGCTTGAAATGCATTTAGCACTTAAAATTTGATGTATAAAATTTCTATTTACTTTTATGCAGGTTCTGTGCATAGTTTACTTGGTAAAAGTAGAAGGGTTTTCATTTACATAAATCATATTGTTCTTTTATTTTTTCATGGAAGCACTTGTGGATGCTATCTTATTCCTATTTCAAGAATGCACGTTAAGATAAAAAGAGGTTGAAAGTGTGAAAGAACTGTGGTAATCTCAGACTTAATAAGTAGATTATACTTCAATATATTTTATTTAAAGAAAAATAGTGGAAACATTTTACAATGACATGCACAAACTAGAGCTGCCTGAAAGAAGGTAAAAGAGGCAAAGAAAATAGTTCCTCTTTGAAGCAGTATGTTGGTCTGATCTGACACTTTCAGGATATTTACTCTGAACTTCTTGCTAGGTGATTTTTCTATCTGTTCATTGTTAAACAAAACAGTACTAAAGCTATAGTTTCTTAGTTTTCCAGTGATTGTCATCCATGAGAACTCTGAGTAAAATAATGAAGGTCTGCAACATTTATAACTGACGTATAAGCAGAAAACTGATTACCACTTACATAAGGTGTCACAAATTTTATCATATTCTAGATTTGGGACAGAAGGGAGAATATTATTTTACATTACTACCATTCCTGTAAGAGGAGGCCAAATGCAACAAACTGAGAGCCAACTGTTTGAGATAATGTATAAATATGGTAAATGAGACAGTGGATCTGATGAAGTTTGCATGGAGAAAGCTGAGGTATTCAAAACCTTTTTTTGCCTTGGTTTTACACTGGCAATTTCTCTTCTCACATCTCTTGAGTCCCTGAATCTCTAGGCAGGGACTGCAGAATTTAAGTCCCACCCATCAGAGATGAATATTAATAAAATTTAGAATAGAATAGAATAGAAAATAGAATAGAATAGAATAGAATAGAATAGAATAGAATAGAATAGAATAGAAGTAGAATACTTCAGTTGCAAGGAACCTACAACGGTCATGTAGTCTAACTGCCTGACCAGCTCAGATCTGGCCAAGTTACAACATGTTATGAAGAGCATTGACCAAATGCCTCTTAAAACTCTGACAGACTTGGAATATCGAACAACTCTCTAGGAAGCCTGTTCCAGTGTTAACTACCCTCTCAGTAAAGAAATGCTTCCTAATGTCCTAAACCTCCCTTGGTGCAGCTTTTAACCATTCTTGTGCATGCTGCCATTACATACCAGGGAGTAAAGATCAGTACTTCCCTGTCACATCCCGTCCTCAGGAAGCTGCAAAGAGCAGTGGGGTCACCACTCAGCCACCTTTTCTCTGAACTAGACAGGCCCAAAGTCCTGAGCTGCTCCTCATAGGACATTCCTTCCAGCCCTTTCACCAGCTTTGCCACCCTCCTGGATATCTTCACATCCTTCTTAAACCATGGCACCCAAAACTGCACACAGTACTCGAGGCAAAAGTACTGACCAGTATTTATACATCATCTTGATCACGATTTGCAATGTGTATGAACCCTGAACTAGTCTGACATTGGTGTGATACCAGCATTCTGCTTTGTAGCCATAGCAGACAGGAGTAAGGGAAGTGATCCCTTCCTTGCTTATTTGGGTGTCCTTTTCTGTGTTTTCAAAGCTACAGCACATTTAAAAGAGTATTGTGCTCATATTAGTGTTGTCCTAACATTCAATCTACATGACTTCTGCACAGATTACGTGTGAAAAGAGTGAAAAGATTTAATCTTCTTTTAATGCAAAAATACAATCCTATTCCTGTTTTTGTTACCAAAACAAGAAATAGAGGAAACAATATTGTTAAGAGGTGTTAAGAACTTGGCTGCCTCCTCCAGCTGGTCCAGCCGAGGACCTTCCTGCCCAACTGCTGGAGCCCAGCCTGGTGTCCAGACACACCCAGTCCTGAACCAAAGAGTCAAACTTGCATTTTGCTAGTGAATACACATTCACACTCCACTCATATCAGGTTTAGGGAAGATACAGACACTTTCCCCCATGGCCACCATCACCAGGGTCATGGTCTAGGACCAGGGTATGACTCCAGCCACCAGCACAGAGCTCCTCACTCACTTCATTTGCCCCAGTTCCCCAAGTAGCTGGTTTTGGGAACATACACACCCACACCTCCACACCCCCTTGCCTCCACGCACATCCTCCAGTTCTACCTTAGTGGCTGGAGGTTAAAGACCCCCGTGACTGCACACCCTGGTACTGACAGAGAGAGAGAGAGCATATTGACCAGTCATGTTTTATATGTGACCAGCCCCTTTTATATCCTTTTCTGTTTACTTCCTCTTTGTTCTGCCCTGTTCCCCCTTCTGTTGCACACTTCCCATGGGTTTGTACAGCTCTATCCATTCCTGCACCTCTGCCTCTCTGGGTTTCCCTGGTTTACAATCTTACCTGTTGCAAAGTCCAGGTTGATCTTCCTGAAAGTGGTGCCTGTGGTTTCTTGACAGCCTGTCAATTAGTGTAACTGCGGATATGTGTTTCCTCTCCTTTTTTCCACATTTATTTGTTCAGGTGTGTGTTTCTGTAGATGCTTTGTCTGGTTTCCCTCTTTTCCTTTAGCTTCCCAGTTGACAAAGTCTGCTATCAGATAACGTTGCTGGAATAAATGCTCGCAATCTCACTTGTCCTCATCAATGAGTGTGACCAACCAGCTTTGGTTCTTATGACTGCTCTGTATGGATTTTTTGGGACTTATTTCTCATTATCCCTTTTTGCATTGAAAAAGGTCCTTGACCAGATATCCTTAAAGAAGCAGTCATTCTCCTTCCACATACTCTTACAAATATGACTAGTGAGGAAAAGTTGCATTAATTCTTCATCAAGTTATGATTCTTTCACACTGTTTCTACCATTCTTTCTATTTATATTCAGAAGCACCAGAAAATATTAAAGGAAGCTAGAGGCAAAAATGTTTCTAATAACCCAAATAACAACAAGAGCACTATTCTTTTATACTTTTCAGCTGTTCATACTTTCAAGCAATGTCAGTTCAAACCACATTTTTCCCCAAGTATTAAATAAATATAGCAGCATTGGGAGCATTAAAATAACACTAGGAAGTCTCTTAATGTACTTTGCAGTAATTTTCCTTTCATCCTGAACTGCTGTGTGTTGTTGTAACTATCATGAGAAAGAAAGCTCTGCTAGTCATAAGGACTATGAACTCACATTCCATTTGCATGAATTTGCACAACATAATATTTCCTGGGTTTATAACAGTGATTCTTTTTAACCATATCTCACAAATTCTCCCTTAAAAGAAAGAGTGGATAGCATTCCACCTCTCTGTAGTAACCATAGCACACGTATCTTTTAATTCTTTTATTCTCTTCCCTGCAACTTCTCAATGTGTGAACTCAGATTTTCAGTCTATCTGTGGTAGATATTTGGCAATGGTACAACACCACATTTTCAGTTCTGCTATAATTTATTGGATAGTGTAAAATTGGCAGGTTGCTGCTTTTCTTTTCTATATCACATTGTATGCACATAGGTCTGTATTTCATGGTGTGAGCTCAGATTAATGTGAACAGTCTCCCTGTTGAAATTTTTGCCAATCAACTTACAAAATGTCACAGAAGGCATGTGTAAGCATACATGTGTATTTAATATGCAATCATGTTTTATATTTGCCGGCGGCTGTGGCCGTGTGGGTAAAGCCGCCGCCCCTGGATCCGTGCTCCTTCTCGGAAGGACGCCGGTTCGAGTCCTGCGGGTCTCGCTCTGCCAACTTCGTCCGGGCTTGCCCCGGCCAAGGCTTAGAGCGTCCCAGGGCTAAAGGGGGTGGGGCCAGTTCCGCGCACGCTGAGCTCCACGTAATAAATCCATCCGCGCAGGCATAAAAAGCATCATCGTTCGCGATGGCTAGCCACACACACACATGTTTTATATTTATCTAGCTGATAAACATGAATATAGGCATGTGTACATGTGTGTATATAGACACATATATATATATATATACACACACAGATATATTTACATCTACATGTATGATTGATTTTAAATTTCTGAGTCAATCACTATTCCCAGACTTTTGTATGTGATGCGACTCTATACAGTACTGGTTTATTTGTCTTCTCTTTATGCTATTGACTGTTTCTCTCTGCCCATTAGGCCATGTTTGCCAAAGTCAGATAATAGGGACAGATTCCAAGTCTGAGAAGCACATCCAGATCTTTTCATAGAGGAACATGTAATGCAAAGGAGATCTCAACCTAAGAATTTGCAAAGTATTGTAATGATCATTGCCTCCTGTTAGCCTCCAAATTTGCTTTTGTTAACTTAAATCTTAAATGATATGTCCTTCTCAAGAAAGGTTTGAGATTACATCTTGAAGTTACTCTGTACTTTCAAGGAACTGGTTCCTTCTATACAAATTTAACCACAAACTTCTTTATTATCAGAAAACCAATCCTTGATTCTTTCAGAATCTAGAGTGAATAGATGTAAAATGTTGTATTCAGTAGCCTGTCTCCTGACAGGTTCAGCTAAGTGCATGAAAAAGCTGAAATTCTTATGGAGATTTTCATGAGAACAATATAAAAAATGTCACAAAAGTTAAAGATTGTAAGGTCTTCATTCTATTCCTGTGAGAGTAATATCAAAAAAATCCACCTATTGTTGCTACAAAGCAATCTGCTTGCTGTGTGCCTATCATGACAACTGCTTTCCTTAAGTCTGCTGGAAAACTATAGAAATTACTAAGGAATTGGACTGACATATGCCTTCTGCCACCCTGCATGAATTCTAAAGGACACAGATCTTCCCAGGAAGTTGAATCACTCACATAGAGCTCCTTTGGGTTTAAAAAAACCCAAAAGTTTGTGAGAAAAAAATGTTTGTAAGCTTTCAGTAGAAGTTTCTCTTCTTTTCTGTGTCTATCTGTAGTATTTCCCATCTAGATGTAGAAGGGTCAGGATCTTTTATCTCTTTTGTCTGCAAGAATGAAAGGGATCTTGTACTATTGGCACCTATTAGCTTTAGGTTTTGGTGCAGTATTTCCTGGGGTGGTGTTTGTTGCGCCTTCATGGGTCACATTACCCTATGGATCAGCCCTTTGTGACAGTCTGTGTCTCTGTGGCCATGACATTTTTCTAAGGGAATGATTATTCTGAGCTGTTCCAACTTCCATTTTGTCAGAGCTCTTAAACAAAAATCAAGGTTATTCTTCCATACTGACAGTATGAAGATTCCTGGTTTTCCTCACCATCCTGGAGGCCATACCCTGAGGTGTAAAATTTAAAATTTATGTTGATGAATCAGAGAAGATTTGGAGGCTTGAATAGAAAGGCAGACTTTTTTTCTTTTTGTTTAGTTCTACAAAGGAAGGTTACACAATGATACGTAAACAATAAAAATGCAATTTAGCAGGTGAAGCAGCAACAAAATCCAGCATTTGAAACTTAAAGGTAGTGCTTTTGCTGGGAACAAACAACTTCACAGGGAGAAAAAATAACCACTGGAAGAACTTGGGTAGAGAAATAGTGCAATTTTTTCTTCTTTTTATTTATATATATTTTTAAGAGGTGTATGTTTTAAACAATTAATTTAGAGAAATGCTGTAGTTCATGTTACACTGGAGTTACAGTAGAAGACTGGAATGATAATTTCTGTATTAAACACTTCTTAATATACCTGAAGATTTTAAAAAATGCATTCTGTATCTTTGACTCTTGCGTTATCTGTTGGGAATGATATGGCAGTTATTCATTTGCTGAATACTAGCTGAAGACAGTAAGGGTAAAACTTTCACAAATGATCCCTCATTAGAAGCACTCATGACAGCTTGATTTATTGATATACCTTAGGGTGTGTAGTCTGATTAGTTGCTTGACTTTGACATACCATCTTTTTACTCACAGGATCTCTGAAATTTACTTTTGTGCATTTTCTCTTCTTCAGTCAACTACATATGAGATACCTGATTTATTCTGTCTGACAACCATAGTACTCACCTTGTCATGTCTAATCATATAAAACAAATTGAGACATTTAGACATGAAGTGGTCATTAATGTAACCAAAATTATTAGCAATTTATTTTTATTTTCCCTGTATTTTAGTCCTAAATTCTATGGGCCCAAGAGGCAGTTTGCTAACTCTACTCTTCTGGCAGAGACTTTCCTTGGAGAGATGCCAGACTTGATTAGACATGGCAACCAGATAAAGGCTGGTCCTGCTTTTAGCAGAGGGTTGTAAATGCTCTCCAGGCGTCCCTTCCAACCTAAATTATACTATGACAATTTTATGGAGAATAAAGGAGAAGTTTCTTTACCTAGGTCAAACTCCAGTTCCGAGTCTAAATTCAAGTTAATTTGCTATGAATAACAGGCTAGATACCCATGACCCACATTTGGCCATCTACTGTACTCCAAACAGAAAAACTATGCAAAATGTCTTGTTGCTGCATAAGATGTAATTTTTTTTTTATTATTAACAAGCATGAAATAGTAAAACATAGAATTGTCTTTGGCATCTTCTGATAGTTCTAAGTAGACCTACAGTGGTCAAACACAGGGAGAAATGTGGGTATAATTCCCTCAAGGTGGATAGAAGACACTGTTTGGTTGTATATTGTTTTTGTGAGTATGCAGTATGAAAGGTGATGCCATGTGCAGAGGGAAAGCTGGAGCCATATTTCTGCACAAAGTAAAGCTCTTCTACATTTCCACCTTCTGAAAGAAAACCTTGCACTACTGTGTTTTGCAGGTGCATACTGTGCAGAACAGCAGCTCCTGAGCTGTTTTCCTCTGTAGTGCTAGTGTTGATTGCATACCTTTATATACCCACGTATTTCAAGCATTAGTCTTGGTACTATGTCAGTAGCAGGAGTTGAATGCCCAGAAATAACTTAGACAAAAACATGACAGCAAAATAAATGGATGACTGGCAACATGATTTTTGAGGAGATAATATTGATAAAATCCTTGCTGATGTAAAAGAAAAAAAAACCTAAGCTCACAACGATAGGGTCTTCTGCCTCTAGAAGGGACCACACAGTGACTGGATTAGATAATATGTCTGATAGAAGTTATATTTGTCACCAGAGTGTGTTGAATATCACAGCTGTCCTTCAAGATCCTTAGATTTGTCAACATTACAGGATGCCCATTCACTCAAGTTGTAGAGGCTTGTGCTTTTAGAACTGAGAGATTCTGAATGACACTGTCACGGTACCTAAATTGCAGTCTCTATAAATATTCAGGCAAGGGATTACTTCTCTTTCATTGTTTCAATAAGAATTTCAAGTTATTTTAAAGGTTCTTTAAATAATTAATACAGTAATATGGTGATATTTAAAAGATGAAAATTAAGAACTTGGATACAAAGATAAGAATCCCTGATTATGATATTCATTTATTCTGTGAGCTGGTGAATTGATACTGTGTTCAGTTTCAGGCCCACCAGTGAAGACATTAATAAGCTGAGGAGAATTCAAAGGGGATCCTCCAAAGTGGTGGGATCTGGAGCACCTGCCCTGGGAAGAGAATCTGGGTGAATTGGGTTTGTTCATCTTGGAGTAGAAATAGCTTCATGGAAACCTAACTGCATCTCCCCAGTGCCTACAGGGAGGTTCACAAGGACATAGATCTAGACTTTTCAAAGCGGTGATTGACAGGAGGCAAAGAGAAAACAGATGCAAACTGAAGTGAAAATCGTGAGGAAGATCATTTTCTCCATAAGGACATTTAGGCAGTAGCACAGGCTCACCAGAGAGGCCGTGCAGTGTATGTCCTTAGAGATTTTCAAGACCCAACTAGATGAAGTTCCAAGCAACCTGGTCTAACCCTCTGGATGACCTTGCTTAAATAGGGAAAGTGACCAGCAACCTCCTGAGGCCCCCTCCACTCTGAATTATTCTCTGACCCTATGTTTTTTCTGACTTCCAGATTCTATGTGTCCTTCCTTCTGTTAAATAAGTTTGACTTTGGTATTGCAATAAGTACCATGTGTCTATATTGTTACAATAAAGTGAAATATACTTCAGGGTAGGGCTGTGAAATGCAATATTTTCAGTTTATTCAGAAGGCAAGCAAAGACATATATTTTCATTTTCTGTGAGACAAGACTGACAGAAAGCATTTTGACACCAATTTAGATTACACAGAGAAAATAGAATAAAAAAACCCAGCACCTCTGTGTATTGAATTAAATATAGAAAATTCATTTAAGGATGCCTTGAGTCCTGTACCGTAGAAGGAACATAAAATAGAACATTAATCACCTTGATTTAGATTTTTGCACTTATTACTAAGGGGAGTTTACTGTTAGTTTAGGAATTTCAGCAACTGGTATTTTTTTTTTAGGGGAGAAAGTCAAAATAAAACATGAGAATAGTAAGGGATTTTCCCCCCAGTACTGTGAGCTTGTTGATATGACAAAATATCTAAATGACAAGCTGTCTCTTTTGGTTCACAAAATTTGGCTAAATGTATAGTTACAGGGTAGAAGACATAGAGTATCCTCAAGAAATATCAGCTTTAGTTTTAAAATAGTGCGTTTACATGTGCCCCGAAAAAATGAAAGACAGATTTTCAAGCTTGTATGATACAAGAAGAAAGAAACATCTACAAATTGGGACTTGTGTCATCTGGTTGTGTGGCACTGTGGCATTTGAAGGTCAAATTGCAATGAAAACTCTGGCTCCATCAGCCTCAATACCTTGTAGGGGGAAAAATGATGAAAGCAGCTCTGCCACTCCATCTGTGGATCTTTTGCTAACATACTGCTAACTAGTGGAGCTATTGAAGGACATCAAGTCTCATCTCAAGAAAAAGCAGTCATAACCCTCCTAATTTTCCCCTTCTAAACCTTGATGTCTGTCACTAGGAAGACTGTGTTCTTCCCTGCTTAGCACCTGACCATCGTTTCCATGTATCATCTGGAACATAAGATATAGATCTGTGTCCTGCAAATGCCATCCTTCACTTATGAAATAACATATTCATGCCACAGGCAAGATTTATGGGATTAGAGAACATACAGGAGAACCTAAAAAATAGTATTTGTCTATTGCATTTGTTGTTTCGGAAGTTAATTACATTAAGAATTGCAAAGGAATTGTAAATGTTCCCCTTTTGATACTGTTTCTGTGATTCAAATGGTAATAATAGGCATACTTTTTGGAAACATTACATATTGTAATGTAAGTGTAGGTAACTTTCTTTGCTGTAAGATAGAGTAAGAAAAAAATGGTAATTACTTTTAGTCCACTGTAGTTAAACTGCTTTTCAAATTTATGTTCAAGACAAGATTATGAGTTCCACCTACAGCAGATATCATGCTCTTCCTTCTTGAGGGAAATGTTCTACATTATTCTGTCAGGTTTTTTGGCAGTTCTAAGCTATACTTGAAACTTTTCTCTCGGATCTGAAAACATACTATAGTTGACCTTCCATGTCTAGCTAAGCAGTTCAAATCCATGTATAGGCTAGAATTCATCTGTAGAAAACTTACATCTGGAAAGCTTCTAGAATCACATATTAAATAAAAATATTCATATTGCACAAGCAAATGACAAAGAACCCAGTTTCAGTATCAGAATGAATGACAGCTTCTGAGAGGTTGTTTCAATATGTGCTTTCTGAATGACAAGTCATCAGTCTGTAGTAAGTATGTGTGCTGACCACTTACATACTGGAAGTGTACCAGAGATATTCTCAGAATACTGGCAAATCTGCATTTTCTTGTCATTGATACAATTGACTAGTGTAGAACCTCACTGTGAAACAACCTGGGAATATATTTTCAAATACAGGCATATGCATATCCTCGAGCACATCACTTTTTGCTTTCTCTTATTTACACAGAAACAAAAAACAATGACACAATAAAATCTGTGAATCTTCACGGAGAGTTTTCGTCCTTGAGATGCATTAAGGTGGACACTTAGGATGAGGCTAACTGAGCAAGAGACCTTTGCACTTAACCAAAATCTATCCAATCATTTAAATGTTTTCTTATTTTTTAACTTTTTCTTTCCCCTTTGTTTTTAATATTTATATTTTTATTTTATTTTTCATGAAATATTACATAAGTTAATTATTCTGGAGATCACACTTTACATTATATAAGAAAAAGGCAAGACAACAAGACAACAGCTCTTCCCCAAACTGTTACTGACCAGTCTGCTTGGAGGCAAGCAGAATTTGCATCCCCTTCATAGCCAATGTATTGGACGTGCCTTCTCTACAGGCACTGTGCCATGAGCATCTATGCCAGATCTACTGAAAGGCAGTGTCTATAGGATCTAGCAAGACTGACCAGTCACTATTTTTGTCTACAAAAAGCTTCAGGAAAAGTTCACAAGTCTTCCAGAGAAATTCACTGCAGTAATATAAGAAGTCAAAATGACACTTCAGAAAAACTATAAAGAAAATAAAACTGGAATTTCATATCTTTTCCCACTAATCCCAGTGACCAAGTGGTGACACAACCACTAAGTTAACTAGAAAACAATGGACTTCAATCAAGGTGGGGATAAACAAAAGTATGACAAACTAATGAAAAAAAATTAGCATAAATGGGTGGAATTTTATTTTTAGTGAATATATTCTGTTTGCTTTGCTGATGGTCTTAACCCTATTTGTGTTGTATTAAGATTAATGCAGGTTTTTTGTTTTGTTTTGTTTGTTTCTGTTGGGGTTTTTTTGCTTGTTTGTGGGGGGTTTTATTGCTATAATAGTTATTTCCAGACTTCAGAATTTTAATATTTTTCATCTCTCAGAAGTTGTTGTAAGATCACATTACATCTTCATGCTCAAGTATTTAATTTAAGTCAGCATAAAAAGCACTAAGCTCCTGTTGACCAGTAACATATTTCTGTAGCACCACTTCATGACTCTTGGACAGAAGTCAGTGTTTACTGCTTTAATTGACAAACGTGTTAAGTACTGGTTAAGCAGTTTGGATATTCTTTACCATACTGCTTATACCATAGTCTCATTCACCTATTATTTCAAAGGAGGAAAAGTGCAGACGGGAGCAAAACCATTTACTTCAAACAGACCAGCATTAAGAGTGTGTTCATAGGATTAGAGATTTAAAACTGCCTAACAAGACTTGGGAACTTAAATCACTGCAGTGCAACCTCGTGTATTAAATAAGATAGTTGAGATGAAACACAAGTGATATCCTTTCACATGCAATAGATTTCACATTATTTATTTATGATAGGCATGTATATCGACAGCTGCTATTTCTGTAGTTTGACATTAACATATATGAGTGTATGTAAATTTTCCAGGATATTCCCAAAAACTACTGATTGAATTGCAACTCAATAGAGCATGACTAGGAAAAATTTCTATGAGAATTTAGGACTTACTTATTTCTTCCATTGCTCTCACCATTTGTACATTAGAAATTAGTCTTATGAGAAAAAACATGGCAATCCTCCTTGCACTTTTGATTGCAAAATATTTTTAGCCTTTGTACATATATCATATATAACATTAGATGCACACATCATGTGTATCTAATAAGTTCCTTTTCAACTCTAAGAGAACTAAGAAGCACTCAGCTTGAAAACATTTAAATAATGCTGGCATTTAAAAGGAGAAAAGGTAGAAGTACTGAAGCTGCTTTTCTGAGTTTGAGGAGCAGGTTTACATGATAGCAATTGTCTTTTGTGTTGTGTCCTTAAAATCAATACCTATCCAAAGGCATGGTTTCACTGACATTACAGGTATTTTTACAGAGGGCAATAGTTTCCTACACTCCTTACAAAGTCCATGCAATAAAGTAGATGTAAAACAAAAACATTTCTTGTTATTTTGAAAGCCTTTTCCTTCCACTGAAATTGAAGCAATAAACAGAAAAATTTAGCTGCTTTTGTGCATGCTGGATTAAATCTGCAAGGCATCTGAAGATGGAAATTTATTGCAGCATTATGGCAGTGCCAATTCCATTACCCTCTTTTCTCCAATAAGAGTCTTCCCAAGGTCCAGAAGATTAGGATTTCTTAGCATCAATCAGGCTCTGAGCATGGACTGAGATGGAGGTTTTCCTGCCTATGTATGTTATTCAGCAAACAGGTAGCCAGAAGATGTAGTCCATCACACTGTAAAGTTCTTTTAAAAGTAAATGCAAAATCTTTTTATACATGTAACTTTTAGATTTTCTATACTGTAGAACAATATGAAACACATTAGGTGTATATCCAAGTTAGTTTAAATTTAGAACTATCATCTTTGCCCTTCAGGAACAGTATCCTACAATATAATTAGTGACAGAATAACAAAGTCTGTGAGGTTAAGGACTGAATTTGGAAATTATTTGAAAACTACTATGCTCATATCCTAATCCTCTATATACCTTTAAAAAATTAGTTAGTTCACTGCTAAACTGACAAGAGTAGGAAACTCTTGTGTCACCTTTTACTTACAGAGGGTCAACACAGTTAAAGAAATTGGTATTTGCCTTTTGTTACTTTCCTATATGTTTTTATATATGAAATAGATAGATAGATAGATAGGTAGATAGATAGATAGATAGATAGATAGATAGATAGATAGATAGATAGATAGATATTACCATCTTCTACTTAATTTTATCTGGGCACTGTAGACAAAATAATTATATTGAGAAAACAATCTGATGATCAAGGAAATAGTAAAATACCTCTAAATACACTTTATTCATTCTCCTTTAAAGTCAAATGTCTGCATTACAGACAGCTGCAAATGATCTAATTGTTTAGATTTTCTACTTAACCTGTTGCACTACTAGAATGTAATTCATTCATGTCAAGTTGACATCTAAAACAGGTCAACTGAGTCAGGCTTTTGTGTCTATTTCTTTGCATTGTCTTGAAAGGAAGATTAGGGTAACTAGCTCAGAATGTAGCTATCAGGCAACTGAACCCCATGCTGAGATTAAAATTTGCTACAAACTAGTATTGCTTTTGTTATAAAGTGCTACAAGGAAAGAACTCGTTCCAAAGGAAGAAAAAAAAAAACAAACCACAAAAAAACCCAAAAAACACCTCAAATAATAAGGACAATTTAAAATGCTTTTAAAATGTTTGATTTCATTCAAAATACTGTTAACTTTAAGTATAATCACACATGAATCTCCTCAATTAATAGTCACTGTTGCTTACTCACTCTTACATTCATTTTAGGTTTGCTTACATTTGATTCATATTTGACCATATACGTTTATGATACGACTATCTGAATCAGTAAGTGTAAATATTCTAACATGACAGTTTTACCTGGAAAGAGCTTAATTACAGTTAATTTTAATCTACTATCCATACTTGTACTGTTAGTTGGAAACATGTAATTTCTATTAGCAATTGACTTGGATAAAACTATTGTATACTACAACTGAATTTGTTCTTGTCAATAATTTGCAATTACACTGATAAAAATCCCATTCACCTCCTTAAAGCATGAAACATGTACAATGGATTGCAATTAATTAAACAAAGTAATTTCTATTAAATTATGTTGATAGCATGGATGTAATTTTCCACAGGAATTTAGGTACCACCTCCTTAAATATCAGTCTTTCAAATGAGATTTCAGACATTATTACAGTGATAGCACTGCAATAATCTGGTACCATTTTCCTGAACTTTCCAACACATCACTGAAAAGCCTTCACTACTTTTTCTTCTTTATATTTTCTAACAGAATCATGTAGTTTGCTATTTTTTGGTGTAAACAATTTATGCATGAAATTTATGTTAAAAGTAATATTTCACTGTATACAAACATTTATGCACATATTTAAATCAGTTGAACATACCCACTGAGTTCAAGGGGACCATTTCTAGGAGTGAACTCCAACAATCACATAATGTTTATTTGTAGGATCAGTCAAACTCACTAGGAGACTGATTCAGAAACTCGGGTATTTTCTTTTAAGGAAAGGAAATGACAGAAAAGTCTGTTTCTTTTTCTCACCTTTAACTCCATCAGAATATTTATTTTTAGGTTTAGGCATTTATCACTGTAAGATGTTTTCTGTGATGCAAATTAATCTCATAACTTTTCTCTAAAACCTTTCAGATTGTTCAACGTCTTTTTACAAATATGGCATGAGAACAACATAAGGTGACAGAGAAGTTTTCAAAGATCCTGATTTTCAGACAGCAAAATCTCAGCACTTTTTGCTAAAAACAGCTACAACTCTGACTGGAGAGTTTTAACCTCTTAGTGATTGATTTTACTTACAATACTTAGTGCTTGTACCATGGAGACCAGTGCTTCCATGTGACAAAGCTTTGTCTACATATAAGCCTGTGATTATGGTCAATCATAGCCATAAGGCGTACAGTGCATTAATACTAATGCAGGAGGAAGTGTGGTTCCTTGGTAGGACACCAAGTCCTGTGTGCAAGGTCAGTTAACTTCCATGGAAATATCTCTCTGGGATTTCTTTATATTAAAGGATTGTAAATTAGTATGGTTAGGTATGTCTGCAGGATTAGATAGCAAGGTCTAACACTTAATACTCTCTTGTACGTTATACAGTCAGCAATCCATATGAGAAGAGAAGCTGTCCTGCTGTATTCTTACCTGTTGCATTAGTAATACTACCAAACTACTCATAACTTCAAAACCAGCAGCCTTCACAGCTTTGGTTGTGCTTGGTTTCAATATGTTACAGCTGGGACAAACTTGGCAGTAATTTGCTGTGCCCTAGGAAGGTCAGTTAAAACGAGAAACAATTGTTAGATTGCTTAAAGAAAAGAATCCATATTGAGGAGCAGCTAACTGACAGAGTTCAGGAAACATATTTTACTTTTATTTATATTGATCAATGGGTGATAATATATAATTGTGACAAATAGCAAAGGAGTTTAAAAGATCAGATGAACTGCTGAGGGATTGCTGTCTGATGTACATTTCTAAAGCAAAGACTGTGATTACTTCTTCATGCAGCCTTGTCACTACATGACAGTCTGCAAAGTACTANGAATTAAAAAAATAAATGACACAGAATTAGAATACAAAGAGAGAGGTGTGAGAAGTAAATGCCTTTGGAAACTACTTTAGCCAAGATCTTATGAAATTATGAAACCTTCTAAGAAGGTTTAACTTTTCTGATATGACAAATAAATAAATAGTGTGCCATTCATTTTCCACACATTATTAGATCATTAAAGGAATGTTCAGACCACCTTCACTAGGCTATTAATTGATGTGTTTCACTTTACAGATTGAAAAGGTTAAAGTCCATAGACAGTAATTTACGTTGCTGAGCTGACTAGTGACAATTTATTTATCTTTGATGACTCTTATTTGTTCAATTACATACTGATATCCTAAACTGTAATTTGCAGTGACTGGTAACACCTTGATATTAAGCAGAGTATCATGCTCCAATACAAATTGCCTTATCAAAAACATTACCTAGCATCATGTGTAACAACCAGCTGCTACCTAGGAAACACTCTGTGTTTGTAAGGCCTTTTTCCAGTTGAGCTATTCAGCTAACACCAAGGTCTTCCAGATTTATTCCTTGAATGTGTCCAAACACTTAGTTATCTTGTCACAATTGACTTGTAGGTCATACTGGGCACTGCAACTCAGAGAAGATCAAATAAATAATTTCTGGAAGATTATGACCTTCTTTATGACAAAGCAGAAGTGAAGTATGGAGGCATTTATACACATTAGTCTAGTGAAAACTTAGCACTGTGAAATGACTTGTCTAGAGTGGAGTCAGAATTTGATATGTCATACCTCACAGAAATGGTGTCTACAAGACTTCAGCTGTTACTGGAACCTGGACAATCATGTCATTCTCCAAAACTTAGATGTGAACAGCAGTTCTCAGATATTATATTTGTCCTGGTTCATGCATATAACTTGATACTCTGATTATGCAAAATATGGCAAAGTCAGGCACCCATCCCCCCACCCCCACCCCCAAACAAGCAAAATATTATCAAATATATATTACCTACAGAACAGGGACCCTGGTAGAGCAGACTTTTATTTTCTGCAGAATCTTTTTTTGTATCACTCCAACAAGAGAGCCTCAAATGCATAATCTGTGGAAGTTGTAAAGTTTTTAATTTAGGTGAGCTCAGTCCCATCACTTTTGAACCTGGGAAAGCTTACTTCCTTTGCCATCTTTCCCAGATGAGAATAATTTAGTTTCTTAATTCTTTCATACCTTTTCTATACCCTTTCTTCTGATAAATTCCAGCTTTGACAAAGTCAGATTGGAAAATAAGAGATGTAGGAGAAAGGATCCTTGAGACTAAAGGTTTGTAACATTGTCCTGAACATGTGAAAGTGAAGCCATCATTTTATACTTAGGACTAGAATCCATTAACTAAAATTATTAAATATATATATAAGCACTGTTTTACTTTCCAGTATGAATTTCCTCAGTGAAATACAGAATAGGTTATCCTTAATGGCTTGTTCACAGAGAGTGGTAAGAAAAGTTTTTTTTCTATGTGTTACCATTACAGCCTCCTGTGAACCACAAGACCTACACAGGGATTTTCCAATAAACTATATGAAGGAGTTTAGTTGCTTTCAATTTCATATTACATCATATGATACGAAACTGTACTGTGCTAGTCATTCCATATTTAATCTTGCAAACTCCTAACAGGCTGTGATCTTCAGTCACTAATTAAAGGAAAGTCATACCTAGTTGAAAAAAATTACAAATGAAATGGTGTTTGCAATATATCCTTGAATGCTTGGAATTAATTTAATTGGGAAAAGTGACTAAAAGAGCAAAGACAAAAAAGGGAAGAAGAATTCATAAGTACAAAGGAATAAAATAAGAATGTAGAATTATCAGTATCATGTATACAGAATTTATGCAAGTTAGTATACCACTGAGAGCTGGGAAGTTCTATGGAAAATGTTGCAAATAAAAATGTGTGATTCTCAAGATGCAACTAACATTCTGTAAAACAATGTTTACAAAAAAAAAAAAAAAAGACATGGCATATATTACTCGAGTGAAAAAATATATTTGCTCAGAAGCTCTGGAAGAGGTATGAATTAGTGACCCACTTTGGTGTCTAAATGTTGGCATCTGTATTTGAAAATCTTTCATTTGTAACTAGTTGTTTATTTCTTTGGTTTTAGTTGTTGCTCCTAAATGACAGATCATGAATGAAATAAAAGGATGAAAACTCCTTAACTATAATATTTGCACTTGATTCTGTGTTTTGCCTTGATATGGCAGTATGCAAATGTGAAAGACAGTTGAGAAGCATGCTGAAATAATTCTTCTGAGAACAGATGAAACCTGACAGACACGGAATGATTGTAGTTAATTAATCATAACCATCAACAACTGTAATCACAAACATTCTAGTTATCATGCAATTAGCATGCCACATTGAATCATATAGCAGCTCTATAATTTTCAACATAATCTTGTTATTTTATTCTGCATGTAAATATTTCTTCTAATTCACTTTGATCCGGTACTTCAGGATTTATGAGTGCAGAGAACCTACTGAAGTTCAGGGAGATTTTGGTAACTATAAATTCCTTTTCTTCTTCAAGGCTCTAGGAAGAAATAAGCTTTATTGATGATTCTGATGGTATTACTTGATGTTACTGAAAGTAGGTGTAACAAAATAAAGAATTCTTCAAAGCTCTGAATATACTTAAGGCTCTTGGGGTACCCTTGCCTGAAAGATCAGATTATATAAAAAATGAGTAGCTAGTCAAGACAAAACAGTGGAAGAAGCATATCAATTTATAATTATATAAAATATAACATCACAAGTAGTGAATATTTTAATTGAAATGTTAAATTTCAATTTAACTAGTATGTCATATTAAATAGAGGAAATATCTCCTTTTTGTCTTTTATAAAGCATTTTCCTAATTAATAATAATTAATATATATAAAACATCTAATTTGCAAATTAAATTATTGTTATTATTATTATCATACTATATTTAATACAAGACTCTATAAATCAGTTTAGGAAATAGTTATATGTATTTCTTCACCAGATGTTGTGGTTTAATCCCAACCAACAACTAAGCTCACTCACTGCTCCACCCTTCCTCCATGGGATGGGGAAGAGAATCAGAATAAGGTAAAACCCAAGGGCTGAGATAACAGTTTAACAATTGAAATAAAATAAAATATAATAAGAATAACAACAATAATATTTATGATACTGACAATAGTAATACTAATTGTAATTAAAAAGGAGAAAACAGAAAGGGAGAGAGAAATAAAGGCCAGGTGAAACACATGATTCCCCACCCTCTATCCAGTGCCCAGCCTGTTCCCCCAGCAGCGATCGGTACCTCCCGGCCAACTCCCCCCAGTCTGTGTACTGAGCATGACACTNGTTGCTCCTAAATGACAGATCATGAATGAAATAAAAGGATGAAAACTCCTTAACTATAATATTTGCACTTGATTCTGTGTTTTGCCTTGATATGGCAGTATGCAAATGTGAAAGACAGTTGAGAAGCATGCTGAAATAATTCTTCTGAGAACAGATGAAACCTGACAGACACGGAATGATTGTAGTTAATTAATCATAACCATCAACAACTGTAATCACAAACATTCTAGTTATCATGCAATTAGCATGCCACATTGAATCATATAGCAGCTCTATAATTTTCAACATAATCTTGTTATTTTATTCTGCATGTAAATATTTCTTCTAATTCACTTTGATCCGGTACT
Source organism: Scytalopus superciliaris (assembly GCA_013400415.1). Taxonomy (NCBI): domain Eukaryota; kingdom Metazoa; phylum Chordata; class Aves; order Passeriformes; family Rhinocryptidae; genus Scytalopus; species Scytalopus superciliaris. Next base: position 113,427 of record VXBX01005869.1, on the reverse strand, counting down.
TCAGGATTTATGAGTGCAGAGAACCTACTGAAGTTCAGGGAGATTTTGGTAACTATAAATTCCTTTTCTTCTTCAAGGCTCTAGGAAGAAATAAGCTTTATTGATGATTCTGATGGTATTACTTGATGTTACTGAAAGTAGGTGTAACAAAATAAAGAATTCTTCAAAGCTCTGAATATACTTAAGGCTCTTGGGGTACCCTTGCCTGAAAGATCAGATTATATAAAAAATGAGTAGCTAGTCAAGACAAAACAGTGGAAGAAGCATATCAATTTATAATTATATAAAATATAACATCACAAGTAGTGAATATTTTAATTGAAATGTTAAATTTCAATTTAACTAGTATGTCATATTAAATAGAGGAAATATCTCCTTTTTGTCTTTTATAAAGCATTTTCCTAATTAATAATAATTAATATATATAAAACATCTAATTTGCAAATTAAATTATTGTTATTATTATTATCATACTATATTTAATACAAGACTCTATAAATCAGTTTAGGAAATAGTTATATGTATTTCTTCACCAGATGTTGTGGTTTAATCCCAACCAACAACTAAGCTCACTCACTGCTCCACCCTTCCTCCNTCCCAGCTGAAACCAGGACACTTGGATAGTTAATTAGTACTATCATAAATTGTATTACAGTAGCATGTATTAACCACATTTATGGATTCATTATTTCACTGTAATAGGAAATGTAGAAAGTACAAAATATGTTCTCTACTTGCAAGATAAAGCAACTAGACATAGATAACTAGACAAAGAAGGGCAATAAACAAGATATTACTGACTGCAATAGACCATGTATTTTTTAATTGTTATAATTTATAAAAATTATATAAATAAAAGTATGTCATTATAGACAGAAAAAGCGTTCCTTTAGTTGACTAGTCCTTTGCATTTTGTAGTGAAAATTAATTTCAGGGCTAATGAATCACTACTGTATACATTATGTTTCTTGCTGACACAGTGGTAGGAAAAAAGTGTCTTTTATTTTTACAAGAACACACCCAAGAAGCACCATTGCTCAAAGATACCTTGAAGACTTCTTTTTCTTTTCTTTTTTTCCCCCCTAATATGAGAAAAAAATGTCTTGCATTACCTGAGAAAGATTCTGGAAGATGTTGATCTAAATATAAGAAAGTACAGTACCTCTTCTCTATCTTTTATATTTCCAGAGATGAGTTTTTAAGCATTCTCCTGTGCTCCTCATCATCTTTTGTCAGCACTCTCTGAAAACATCTGTATAACCAGTTCCATTCCTTAGAACTCTTCAGTGTCTCTGCAGATGTATGGAGACAGAGGGTGGCTGTTTTGCAGGCTTGAAATACATCATTACTTCTCTATAATTTTTCTGTTTTGCATAGTAAATTCTTTGAGAAAAACAAAACAAAACAAAACAAAACACCTTTTTTCAAGTCATGTCAGACTGATGATCCCTGAAGGATTCAAAGACTATTTGGTAATAAATAATAACAACAGCAATTATAATAAGCATGATACATTCTAAAATACTTGAATCTTGCCCTTATTTTGCCACCTAAAAGTCATATGGTAATGTGATTTTTGAAAGTTCAAGCTGTATGCTTTCCCCATTATCAATGGTGAGATGATCTTTCTGTCATTACAGAAATCTTTTTGTCCTTTCACACCTTTTCTAGTTAATGTTTTCAATATTAAAAGTTATTCTTAGGTCCAATTAGTGACTCTAATAATACAACTACCCCTACTTAATCTGATATTCCTAGAAAAGAAGTGTATGTCAATGCAAAATTGGTCCATTTATTTATTTGGACACGTGGATATCCAGTGAATATTGTATTTAATTGATCCAATATAAAAGTTCCTTATGCAATCACACATGACATCCTTTTAATACCTACCTCTCATTCTTCTATAGCTTGTGTTTATGGGCTATTAAACAGGACATTTATGTTTTCAATTGTTTAGAGTATACAGTCTAACCATGTTTTTGATTTAGGTTATAATGGGATTTTGAAAAGAATGCTTTAATTGAGTTCTTTTCCCTGTAGATCTTACGTTTTAGAAAGAGCTACAATTTCAGCTCAACATCTATTTCTTAGTCCTGTCTTTCAAAGACAAGGAGAGGAAGGCTATCCTCTCTTAGTGACAATGCAATAAATAAGTTTGTCCTTGGCATGAGAGAAGTATCTTACCTTGTGTAGAGCTATTTTTACCTTATTGGAAAGAATATTGCCTGCTTTATACTTATTTTTAGGTATCTTCAGGTATCTTCAGGATACGTCTTTAAACATTTTAATATATATCATATTATGTCTATTTTAAACTCCATAATAAATTTGCATATAAAACAGTTTAAACTCACAGAACTGAGCTGGCAGAGGACGTTGTTCTGCACCAATCTAATTCACTTTAAAAGTGAATTGACTACTTTTAGTCACTGACAATGAAGTACAGACCTTTCACTGCTTCCATACTATGTTACCAAGCAGTAATTGCCTACAAAAAAAAAAAAAAAATTAAAAATCTGTGTTTCATCTTTAATTTGATCCTAGTTTCATAGCAATCACCAGTGGACTGTTGTTTGGGTCACAAAAGCCTACCCCTTCCCTGTTGCTCCCATTAGCTGTAGCAAACTGATGAACATAGTGAATGAATGATCTCTTCTGTGCATACCTAAAAGGCAAACTACAGTGACGGTGAATTGGAAGGCTATTGAGTGGTTAAAAACTGCTTCAACTTTTGTACAAGTCCTTCTGTCAATGGCATAACATTTCTCCCTTTACTTAGATGTTTATTTTGTTGCTAGACCTGCAGAGCTTTACGGTTGCTTTGACTGCCTTAAGATTTTTCCCATTTATTTCCTGTTACTCCTTTCACCTCCTGCAGAACTGTTTTTTTGTGGTTTTGTTTTTTGTTTTTTTTTTTCTGTTGAGTCTTATTTGAACTGATACTCTTGTGGTGGTAAGTGTCGTTCTTCCACAATGCACATCAATACCTTTGTACGTGCTCTGAGAGAAACCTATAGGTCAGCTCCTTTCCAAAGAACAGGAGTAGCCACTACAGAGACAGCCACACTACCTGGCAGCTGCTTTGGATCAGAGATCTGAATGGTGTTTCAACGTTTAGAACTTCTCTCAAAGACCTAGCTAATTATAGCTGCAGCAAAAATAGAACATCCAGAAAGGATTGCACCAAACCCACTGGATTTATTGTCTGGCATCTTCACTAGCTCTGGAATTTCTCTATTTCCCTTTCACAGTGGAGATCACTACTAGGTCACAGGTTGTGCTCTAGCGACACTATACAAAACTTTTGAATTGAATATTTTTTTTCAGCAATAAAGACCATTGTGCTACTCCTGCGACATAGTCCTTTTAAATGTCCTCTGTGTGCTTTGCATATGTATTGTTAATAGTAAGGTACATTAGTCATGGTGACTGACACTTAGCTGTGTATTTTCAAAGTGGTCAGGGCCATTTCTTGAGTTAGAGAGTATGGAAGTCATGCAACTAAACCCAAGGAACTGCTTTGAAAATAACACAGTATGTGTTATCATCTTTGCTGCTAGCACTGAGATAAGAGGAAATTAATCTTTCAGGGCAGAAGATGAACACCCAGGGAGCACAAGAAGGTGCTTTCTTATCTATCAACCATATGCATCATAATAAATTGAAGGAAAACTCATTCTGTGTGGGCCTGACATATCACATGCGTTACAGGTTTATACTGCAGCAATAATACTGAACTGATGGCCAGCACTGTTATGTGAGATGTTAGAGTTCCCACCTCTAAAACTGGATTCTGTCCACTCTACTTTTATTATCTAGCTCTTTAGAGTTTTAAAGTAGAATACAGTTTTGTGTAAATTTTTAGTAGGTGGCTTTCTTTTTTTCAATGTGAATAGATATGAGTGGGCTAGGATTTACAAGAAATCAATTAAATTTTCCTTTAATTTCCTTTTTCCATTTGGGACTTATTATTTTAATGTGGGGGAACTGCAAGCATAATCCTTCACCTTTCCTTTCTTTTAGGATTTCCTGTATTTATTTGTTTTACAACTAAATCCCTTCCTTTTTCTGCTGGATGCTAACAAGAAATCCAATTCATTACCAACAGATAGCCAAAAAGAGCTGAAATTCAAAGCTCTTTGTTACTGTCTTCCTTTAGTTTGAAACTAATTGGTTTGAACAAATAGAAACTTGAGTCATATGTGGAATTTTTTCTTTAAATAAAAAGAATATATTTGGTTTTCATTTGGTGAAAAAAAAATAAAATATTTGTGCATCACAGTGCACCTTCAAAGCAGGAAATGGGAAAAAAAAAAGGGTATCCTGACATTGCTATAGCTAATTGAAAAATAACATTTAATCCCTTGAGGACCTAACTAAGAAAGGTTTTCTTGCAAGATATTCTCCCATCCAAAACAATTGTTTATGCAGGGATATAGTAGCCCACTATTTTTCTAAACATAAAATAATAATAATTACTCCTCTGCAGAATATACTATCAAGTAACACACATTGAGACACTTTTAGGGAAAATTACACTTGAATGTATTATAATTCATAGTGTGGTTATTTTAAAATGCAATATAATTGTTTAATTGTAATCATCTATTGATTAGCAACATTTTGAATGTATTTGTAATTTAGCCCTATTATTCATTAACATTCTACTAGATTCCACCCACCTTTTCTTTATTCAAACATGGTATCTATTGTTGAAATTAAAGCACTGATTTATTTTGGTCAAAGACACACAAATTTAGATACATTTAAATTTCAGACTTCTGCCTGTGCAATGTGAAATAGAAATGTCAAATGTGAAAATGCATTAAGAAATGTGAAAAAAGCATTTGGAAAGTCTCCTTCTACTTGAAAAAGTACACCTAGTCCCTATTATGAAATACATAAAAAATCAACAGGTATTACTTTTGAAAATCATTGAACTTTGGTTATATGCTCTACTGGGCATGGAGCAAGTTGTGGAGTTTCAGCATCTGACAGAGAACTTCCAAGTGAGTGCAGTTAACAAAGCAGTAACTGTGCTCCGCCTGTTCAAACTGTTTGGTGCTGTCTGGCTCATCCCAGCACCTTCAGCTGTATGCAGAAATTAAGAGGCATGGCTACAGGTCATTGAATGTCAATGAGAGATGGTCCCACTGGCCCAATCTGTTCATACTTTGGGTCCTTATTTAGTGCTTGCTAAAGCTTCTGTATCCTTTTCAAGGATATCTTTGGGTGCCCTTGTTGCTGTTCTCTTCACCTTGATCCACATCCTGGTCTCTGGAAAACCACCATCGCTGGAGCTGAGGAATGGCTGAAAGCACTAGTCTGATGGCAGAATTTGTTGTATCACTTCTGCTACAGACACACTTGCTATAACATAGCTACCCACCCTGCTGTGAATCCAGGTCCAATGTTGTCTGTTGTAAATAGAGTAAGATATTCTGGTTGAGAGGCTTTAAATAGACACTATTAACTGCTTATAGCAGTGCCCTACAGTCTCATTCAATAGTTTTCTTCCAAAAGTAAAATATTTCTTAGTGCCCTCCTGAAGGGAAACATTTGGAGCGAAAATATATTTACCCACCCACAACTGGCTTGTGCTTATAACACCAGAGAAATCAGAAGCAAGTTATTGAAAAGAGAAAAGGTGCTGTAGAGCAGATTTCGGTTTAGAAGCAATGTGCTGATTTTCCCTTCTTGTCATTACAATGTGCTGAGTGCATTGTCCAGGTGATGTCTGCCACATCATCAGTATGGATTTTAGCCAAGGTGTTCTCTCCACTGGTATTTCTTTTTTCACTGCATATGAATCACTTCTACTGAGGGAAAGAGAAAATAAGCAGGATATGGTAAAAAGAAATAAAAACACTATTCAATGTTTTTGTAAATGTCATATATATATTTTCTGCTAGTTTTCCTTTCATACTCTACCCAAGTTCACTAAAAAGAGTAGTAAAGTGCTGATGCAACATGGAATTTTTTGTAATGGAAATAGATTTATTTTTCACACCCTCCAATTAAAGATTTAGGTATGCACAAAGGAACAGTCAACTGGAAACACTCAGAGGAAATAAAATGTTAGTCACAGCGGCCAAAAAATTTAAAATCTTTGGTATGTAACTAAAATGCTCTGTTCTTTTGATAGATCTTGGGAATTTTAGTGGTCGGACAAGAAGTGCTGTGTCTGTACGTGAAGGTCAAGGAGTTGTTCTGATGTGCTCCCCTCCACTTCACTCTCCAGGTACAGTAGGCTGCAGCCTGTATGCACACTGGTCCTTTATAGTTTGCTCATTATTGGATGCTCAGTATTTTCAATACAATATGTATTTGATTGTGGAACTTCAAAAATTAAACATCCACCGTTTTTCTGACTGTTTTTGTGCTACTGAAGAACTATTTTAAGCTCAAATACTGCAAATGCCACAGAATAGCAATAGACTTTCTGTTGTAAAATTGTCTTAGTCCTTGTGTAGAACTTGAATGTAACAATAGTCTCCATGCCACCAGTGGTGAATATACTGCCTCGACATTACAGAAAATTTCTTTTAGAGTTTAGAAGCCTTCAGAAATTACTCCAAACGCCAATGTCACAATACTTTTGTTGAATATGAATTGTCTTTTCTTTTTCAGTAGTACAGACATGATTTTGGTTGTTTCCTTTTGCTGTATAACTTAGTTCTCAGTAAAACTGCAGCACTGCTAAAAGTCAGAATTGCAACAAATTCTATGAAATGCCTGTGGATTCCCAAATGAAAGTATAGCTATTCCAGAGAGGTTAAATTTTTGCTTTTCAAATTGTCATTCCTGCAAAGTCTGCAGATAGCTGCATACGCCTCTATATTTACATGTCATATAACACGATGCTGGACAGAATACCCTGCTTTTCAGTAGATGCAGTATAGCCTGTCCTTTTCCTCTCCAGGAAATGAGGTCTGTACTGAGAGGATTTTTCTACCTCCAAATCTGAGGCCTGGAAAAAAGTCACATTGCAGATGGAAGAGCTGCAGAAAATAAAATCTCCTCTAAGTTTCCATTAGAGAAATGTGTTCAGTTTCTGTTTATATGCAATGACTGTTATACTGTATTACAATTATCATTGCCATCTCTATGTTTTTCTGAGTAGATTCTCTTGCTGTGGTTGCCTCTGTAATCTCTTTCTGAGTTTGACACTACAGTCTATGTGATGAAATTTAGTGCATGATGTTAAGGCTTGACTGTGATAAGTAAACTGAGATAGAAAAAAGTGAGCAACTGTTTCAACTACGCAAATGAATTTGACTTCCCAAAACAGAGAGTGTAAAGATAGATGGACATCAATAGTGAGTGAAATTGTCAAACACCTTTTAACAGCTTCCACAAAATGCATCTTATATAACACCAAAATATTTAGAATTTTTTCCCCAAACTTCTGAACTTTTATTTAGTCAGACTTTAACACCATTTTCTACTGTAACACAGACATTACCTTTGATGGTTAAAAGTTAATGCTTTTCATTTTCATCAGTGGACCAGCAAAAGCCCTGGTGTGGAAAATACTGTGCTCACAGACAGCATTCAATTGCATTAATTTATATTATTTTAGCACCTGTAGGCTATGCCAGCAGGAAAATGACTTCCAGAAAAAATATTTTTATTCTCTGTTGGAATAAGTTTTTCACCATCACTAGGCCAGATAAGGTTCTGCAGTGTGGTGGAGTAATAACTGAAAGTTGAAAAACTGCATGCATATACAGAGTAAACACAAAATCCTACGAATGGGAAGAGGACTTGGCCTCCCTTTCTCTTGTTCATTGTATAATGCATGTAATGCATTTTTTCATCAAGAGAGTTGTCAAGCACTGAAACAGTCTGCCCAGGGAAGTGATGAAGTTGTCATCCCTCGAGGTATTTAAAAGGTGTGAAGACGCGGCCCTTAAGGACACAGGTTACTGATGCACTTGACAGTGCTGGGTTAATGGCTGTACTCAATGATCTTAGAGGTCTTTTCCAACATAAATGACTCGATGATTCTATCACATGCAATTTCCTACCAATTTCCTACTTGCAAGGTACTGGCGGGCTCTAAGTCCTTGTGGTACTGCAATGGAACTGCAAGTGGTATTAATACAACGGGTGGAGTCTCCCGAGAAAGGGGAGAGCTCCCTCCATGGGCCGGCTGATGTTCAGCAGTAAGTCATTCCACAAAACTGACAATAAGGTACAAGACATTACTGAAAGTTGACCACTGCATCAGAGTCCGTTTGTGAAAATTAATTCTGGACAAAATCTGAACTTTCAGGGGGAAGTGTGTGAATTCAATTCTGAAATTAAGGAGTGAATATAAAATTCATTTCCAGGTATAAAGGTCTTTTTGCAAAACAGAGGTACTTCAAGGATTTGTCTGCAGGAACATCTAAAATATATTTTTAAGATTTTTTTTTTTTAAGCTTTCAGTTTCTGGGTATTTTATTTCATTTCAGTTTCTGTGTCTGGTTTGCAAAGATACTATCTTCTCAATAGTTCTTAGAAATTTTGAACCTTAAAATCACCTAAGAGACAAAATTTTAAGTGAATACTAAGCTATTATAGTGGATATATCTAAGCTAAAGACTATTTAAAGCATGTTTGCAATGTGTGAACATCTAAAATCAACAAGACCATGAATTATGGGAGTGTTTTTGATGGTAGAGATTTTTTTCTGGATGAACACTGCAAGCTTTGCTATATTGATTTATTCACATTGATCAGCACCTTTAGAAACAATTTTCACTTACTTATCACAAGAGATAAATCCATGATGCAATATCAAGTCTAATAATTCTCTACACCCTTGTAAGAAATTCGTCCTTCAAGAGAATCCCATTCCTCAATCTCTAAAATCAATAACTACATATGAACTTCCCTTAGAATTTTAAGACTGAGTCGTTTCAGAAAATGACATTATCACTGTGGGAAAACAAAGATGACTTAGTGAAAGAACACTGTATTAAAAGAGATATGGTATATTAACATGTTTTCAAAAAGAAGATAAATACTTCTGATTAAGGAGTACCTACATTCCATTCTTTCAGAACACAATTCTAGAAAAATCAGAAAGCCTTTACAAAGCACCACTGACTGAAAAATACTACACTAATATCTTTTGAGAAGAATTTAATCAGAAAACAATTTTCATATATATATATAGACATGATTTTTGTTTATTTATTCTGTGAAATACTATCAAGAGGTAATGCATTAAATAAACAAGCACACAAACTTGTGATATATATAGATTATTCATGTAGGCTTTCATTAGATTGTTGTCCAAATATTTTACAGGGATCATAAGAGGGAATGGAGAATGATAAACACACTTGATATAGATTCTGAATTTTGCAGTGCAGATTCAGATGAGAGAACTATCTCTTGAGTTTAATAAATGAGTTATTGTCATCTTTGCTGAGAAATAGCTAAGGCAGTTTTTTGAGAGGCATTGTCACCTCTTTCAGAATGATGAAAGAAAATATGTTCAATTAAAAGGTTTTTTGTGTTGATTCCTTTCAGCAAAGAGTCACCATCAGATTCTTACTTCTTGCTTTTCCTGGACCATTACTCAAAAAAATATGCTGCCTCTGCCTGCATCGTCAGTCTTGCATCATTTTGATGTGTCTACTCCAGAAGTGTTCCCACTAACACTGTTTTTGCTGTAAATCCTTAACTTGTCCCTTGTGAAATATATTAAATGTGGATAACTTGATCATACATAAACATAACACTTTATCTTTTTTTTCTTCCATAAACATAATATTTGATTATTACCAATTAGGGCTTTTTCCAAGATAGATTTCCTAGACAGGTAACTCTTAGGTGTACCTGCTAAGTGGTTCATTAATTACCAACTGCTTAAATAACAAGATTTGTTTGATGTTCCCAATTTAAAAGGCCTCTACTGTTTTCTTTCCATAAACAGGATTATGGTTTTTCATTGTGGTATTCTAAAGTATGTAAATATAGGGTTTTGCTCATTTAATCATCTTAATTACAAGGTTTACTATAGCGAGATTAAACATGAATGGAAGTTTTCATCCAGATTTACATGTTTCCCTCAGAATTAATACTTTCAGCTCAGCTTTTTAAGGCTTTTATTCAGGGCTTTCAGTATGGGCCTAATGGAGAACGACAACTCCAGTTGTTAGAATGAGAACAGCTCTGATGCACGCTGGGGAAGGCAGATGTGTACTCCATCCTGCCTCAAAGAGATGCTGCCGTCTGGAGGAAGAACAGCTACATAATCTTTCTGCATCATGTAACATCTGCACAGATATATAACATTTTTTTAAAAAATCTCTTTCTAAAGGGCAAAGCTGATCTTACCCAGTTTGGAAACTTTGCTATAAGCTGCATCTTTTGTGCCCTTCCTCTAGTGTAACAAAACTGTGCTTTTCATGAAAAATGTTTCACCAAAGATGATTAATGCCAGTTCCATGGGGATCACAGTCCTTCCACTGCATTTCTTCACAGATATGCATGGTTTGGATGTTTGCATAGTGTGTTACTAAACTAGCAAGCTACTAAAATAAAACTCTTTCTACCAAAGCCTAGGAGTTTTTGTCCTGTTCTTCTATTACCTACACAGCTCTCCTAGTTGCCATATTAAGTGGAGGAACTCACAGCAAATGATGGTTTTTTAGGTTGTTCTGAACTCCTGTTTGTGTGTACTTTGGACAAACACAGAAAACCACTTTGAAAGTAAATACAAACCAATCACTTCTCACTACTCAGGAATCTAATGGCTGCATTTGTATTAGAACTGCAACTATGTACTGCAACTTCATTACTAGTAGTAAACCAAGTCCAAGTGAAGTTCAGTAGCTCTCTAGTTAGAACTCCTCTGGTTAGAATCATACTGCACAAAATTATACATAGAAATAATAAGACAGGCTCTAAATTACCTCATTCAGGTACAGAATTGTTAGTAGGCTTCTCCAGGCAAATTAGTTATGATAACAAGATTGTTATATTTGGGCTGGACTGCTCTCAGTATGCTCATTATCTTGTTTACAGGCAATTGGCTCAGGTGTCTTCATGCAGGACACAGCAAATTCTATCCTGAAGGTGGCCGTACACTTCTTCATTTACTAAATGGATTTTCAGAATGCAATTCATAGATGTCTGTCTGTATGTAGATGAAAGTCACAAGGTTATCTTTAGGTTGTGGATTCAGTTCCAGGATCCAAACACCTAACAGTGGCGTTTCAGTGCACAACATTAGAGAACTTCTGCTCTTGATGTGCCTCTAGCATTTACCACTTTTGTCAAAATCATAGAAAGCCTTGATTCTCTTAGAATTCTAAATCTCCAACTCTCTCTAGGCATGAGTTGATGCTACTTCATCATGTTAACCTACTGCTACAGGTGAGATTTCTTCCTGACTGTGATTTGTATAATATTGTATTAAATAGTGTTATGTATTGATGCATTAAACAGTAAAGTAACATCCAGGTTTTTTTCTATCATATGCTCTTTCAAATCTGACTTTTCAAGTTAGCTTTAGCACAGAAAACTATATAATTTGCTTCCAGGAGAGACCAATATTTATGTGAAAGTGATATTTCTCCTCTCACCTTGAGATCAAGGAGGACTGTTTTGCTGGCACCTATGAAAGCACTGGTTACTCACAGTATTAACAAAACAACAGCTGGACGGGTCATGCCTCTAACCATGACTCTCCCATAAAGTAAACAGAACTTATTAATCACTCAGTACCTTCTATTAGTACTTTGTAGAGGTCATTATATATGAAACTGGTGATGGCAAATAGAACATTTCATATTCAATGGACATAATTATCATCTCCTCCTACCTGTTAGGCTTGTTGGGAAGTCAGAACTGTGCAGTCCCCCAGTATGCTTCCTCTTCTACTAGCAAAACTGAGATTGAGAGGAACGTTGATGTTTGGGCTTTGGTTTCGGGAGGTTGTTTGTTTCATTGTTTTTTCTCCTTAAAACTTATTACTATTGTAACAGAAGCCAAATCCTAGTATACCAGACTTAAGCAACAGTTGACCTGTACTAAGGGGATCTAAATGAACACATACAAACACACATCTTACCTTTGTTTAGTTTCACTCATAATTGCATGCCATAGTTTGTTCTTTACTCATTTGAATTCCTAGTAGGAACATGAAGCTGGGTAACAGAAACTTACTTAAGTAACAGAATTGGAAAATGATTGCTTATTACATAGGACAGGAAAGTTTATTTAATAAAGTCTTAATATGTCATATATAAAGATCAAGATAGCATAAATTCTTTATCTCTTCTTTACTCATTTATAACTTATAAATTATCATAGTATAAATACAAAACATTTTGAAATCACTATTTTGAGAGCCACATGTATCAAGTGAATGAGTGAGCTATCATGAGTTGAAGGGTTCCTAAACCTCCCTATTAGACTTTATGATTATATGACTTCTATGAAACTCTAATAAAGTTTAAATTTTGCTTTTCAGTACTGGGAGAAGAAAAAATGTTAGAAGACAGGTTTACAGTCCTTTAAACTCTATAATCCTGTCCTAATTCTGGATTAATTTCTTGGGGTCATCTTGTCTCTTCACCCATCACAGTTTTCCCTGGAAGAATCATAAAGATGTTTCACTCTTCCATTCCCTACTGTGTCACTTGTCCTAGACTGCTTTTGAAACTTTCATGTCTAGTAATGCCTATTCCTATGTGTGTTTTCATTAAAGTGGATGTCCATGGCCCCTGTCACTGCTGAATATAGAAATCTGTGTTCTTTATTTGTGCAACTGATTGATGACTATGCCTGCAGTTTTCATTATGGAATGAACAAACACAATTAACTTTTTTTCTTCTATGGTCTTTTCATTGCTCAATGCATGACCAGTAATTTTGCTGCTGACTTCCCTGGAGCACTTTTTAAGGTTTCCTTCCTCAATCTTGTTGAAGGCATGCATCTGAGGACACGAAATTTAAGAGTTGGGGAATTATAGAATTTTCTGTAGGGTAGCATTTTAACAAACTATGTTTTGCCAATAAGGAGTTACTGTCAGTCTTTTGACAATGTGTTGTTATTAGATTTTAATTACATTTTAATGATCAACATGTGCCCCAAATTCTAGGCAATGTCTGTATAGGAGATATGTGGATAATTAAGTCCAGATTTTTCTCTTTTTTGTTTGTTTGATTTGGTTGTTTGGGGCTTGGGTTTTTTGGTTTGGTTTTGGGGAGGGGAGAGGGGGAGGTGTTTGCTTTTGTTTAGTTTGGTTTGGTTTTGTTGGTTTTTTGTTTGGTTGGTTTTGGTTGGTTTTTTGTTTGTTTGTTTGTTTGTTTTAATTTGGAAAGTAATAAATGAACAGCAATGCATTGCTGGTCCATCCAGCTGTAGTAAATTCTCCCAAGGAACTTGCAATTTGGTAGTTAAAAAAGCCCCAAAAACTTTCCAAATGTTACCACAGTTCAAAAATCTTCTCCATCCCCTTAAAAACACGAATAATATTTCTTAAAAAAAAAATAATATACTAACTTACATGAACAACTGCAAGTTTAATGGCCCCAGACCCACTGGATCACTCACTAGAGCTGTTCGTCCCCTCAGGGGCTGTGAAAACATAGGAAGAAGCTGGTTGACCTTGCCCAATTAAGGCACCACAGAACCATGGATGAAGGGGCAGCCCTGACAGGGCCCTGCTTAAGGGACATGTGTTATAGTTTGGCAGTCACACTATTGTCAACAAATATTACCCCAGCTGCCAGTTCAGGAGACAAAATAAAGAGAAAGGAGATACCAAGAAAAGAGAGGAAGCATGGGAGATAATTAATTTTAAAAATGCATTGACTATGTTGGCCCTCAGGCTCTTGTTCTATTGCCTCTCAGGCACCAGCAATATGTGACTATTTGTCTACAGCTTGACAAATGGGACAACAATGATGAAAAGTTTCTGTAGTGGGCAAGATCCTCTTCCCTCGAGACAAGTTACTAGCCTGTTACTGAGATGTCCCAACAAATTAGACATAACTATCAGGAACCTCTTAGTCTAGGGATTAAATCAGACAGCACTGTCCTGCCAGGTTTAATGGAAATGGATGCTTGTGGTATCACATCCACTTCTCTGCATCTAGTGTAGTAAAGGTACCAATTAAAGTGTAAAATCACGTTCTGTGGCACTGGTTACATAGTTTCTAAAATTGCATCAGCCGAAAGATCATAGATTTATGACTGAAGTGGCAAAAAGCAGGTACTATCCCAGTGGTACAGGGCTCTGGCAGAATTGACCCTCTCATAGCAACCTCCCCAGTAGAATCTATTTGCTATTTAGTTCTGATGTTTTACTAAGCCAGTGTCTGGAAGAATACCATTTTACAAACATGCCAGCTAGCTAAATGTCAGAAAGCCCATTGTGTTTAAGATAGAAAATTCCTAATTAATCCCAATTACCTCTCCACTTCATATCACAGGAAAGAATAGAGTGAGAGTGCACATGTTAATCAGCGTAACTAAGGAGAAGAAGCCAGAAATGCAGTGCTGATCAGACAGCTGAAAGAAGAGAAAACATAAGAAGGAAAAAGAGATGAGAAATGATTAATTTCTACAGGTCTTGATTCTAGCTTTTTCTCTTCATTACTATTGTGAAATCTTAAAGGTTTAAAAAAAAAAAAAAGAAAAAAGAGTGGATTTTTTTAGAAAATGCAACTTTTCCCAGACCAGGCATGATTACCTCAATGGTGATTCTGGTACTGATGACTACTGTAAATGTTAGGAGGTCAGTTTTGATTCAAAAGGAGTAGACTTTGGAAAGAAAGTGATCTGAGTTCTGTCAGATTCCATTAAAAAGTTCCCCTATATAATAAAGTCAGTTATTCCTTATTTTGTAAGTATGAAATTAAAGTGAACTTACAACCGTTTGAGGAGATGCAAAGCTTAATGAGACATAGATTTTCATATAGCCTGATTTAATCAGTTCAGGAAGATTGTTCCAAATAAATGAAGCAGTATGAAAACAATTCTGTTTGGGATATCTAGTTTGCATTTTTCTTTCTCAAAGTGGAAACTAGAAATTGTTTGGAATTATATCTCTGTGTGTATTTATGGTTTTTATCCTACCTAATACAATTATAACTGGCTTGAAGGCAGCTATAATTTAACATCAATATTGTAAAGGCAATTGCTTGGATTTTTCAATGAGAAAATGACTGAATAGGTATAAATATAGTATCATAGAGTTCAGACAAAAATCTGATTACAGCCAAATCTGAACCCCCATGCAGCAGCACATGTACATCCTTTGTCTTCTGACAACAAGAGATGTTTTCTAGAGCAATAACACTGGAAAAGTTACTTCTTTTTGACCACAATGCCATCTTTTTAACAATGCAATAATGAATACCGCCCTTAATTCTGTTAGTTTGATTGCCCACTTCTATCTCCTGTGTTCTCACCCTATGTTTCAATATTGTTAAAATCATTGCTGATAACTTCATTAGCCAGTTGATATAATTCCTGTAATGTTGATGCTACTACCCTGGATTGGAGAATCCACAGTCAGAAAATTTCACTTTATTTTTTGGTTTATCCAAGAAATAATTTGCATGATATTTTCCTCTTTCTGTAATTGAGGAAGTATCCTATAGGACACTGCAGGAATAAAAATTTAGAAATAAGTAGAGAGAATAGGGAAAAAAGGGGATTTAGATAATACTGATAAATTATTTGTCTCAATTTGGCTCTTCCTTAAGAACCACAAAGTCCTTCAGGAATTTAGCAAATTAATTTCAGTCCTCAAGAGTCTCTTTTTGGCTCTATCAAATGCACGAAGGAAGAAGCACTACCTATTTTACAGAGGATAACAGAGAACGACCTATAAAGAAAATTTGAAGAAAAAGCTAAATTTTCACTGATTTACAATTCAGATCTTGTGACTTTACAATATCATGATTCATGTCTAAATGAAAAATGGCTTTGAAAAACAGAACTGGACTTCTGAAAACTATGCACATAGCACAAGAAGGAGCAGGATTGACTGTTGTTTGCATTACTTTATTAATGATATTTCTTTTAGAATAATAAAACTAAGTCAGTGAGAGTTGGTCAAATGCCTTT
>VXBX01005869.1:31422-97292 GCA_013400415.1 Scytalopus superciliaris | reverse complement strand
TTTTTTTTTTTTTTTGTGGTATGTTATAATATATAATGTGACGTATGTATATATAAAGTGCAACTTGGACTGCTGTTGCTAAGAGTTTTAGGAGGGGAGTTGTAACCATGGGACATTGGCCTAGGCTGAAAATAAGACAACAGAAGGCTGTGTATTTTCTGTAAATAACAATTATGTGACAAGTAGAAGATGGATGGAAGCAGTTCACTGGGTTTCCAGTAGTGCAAAGCAGTGTGCACAGGGACTCAACAGTGTATTGTCTGTATGCAGAAACAGGTAAGAGCTGTAATTCTTTACATTGTTAAATTTTAAATGATTTATCGTTGCCGAGGTTATTTGTAGTGATTTATTCATACAACATGTTTGAACAGCAATATCAGCATTCTGGGGCAGTTTGCTAATGTGACATGTTTCTTCCTCTTCATCTCCACTTTGAGTTATTTTTTTTAATTAAGCTGAAAAAAACCCCCCATCTGTCACTGTCATTATTATTATGTAAAAATTTTCTTTTGGGAACTATAAAATTGGTTTTATGCTGTTCTCTGAAGCATATGTTCACATATTCCATTGTGTTCAGAAAAATGTAAAGAAGGATCCATTTCTTGGTACATTTAAGCCTAGAAAATACAGCCAGAAGAAGCTCAGCACTGCACCTTTAGAACCTGGGGTATTATGTGGTTCATACTACTTTTTCTATTATTTTTTTATGTTTGAAAATCAAATTCAGAGGGAGGATGAGGGAGCACCTACCCATCTCCAACTTTCATCCACACACCTCCACATATTGACTATAACTTTTTGTGTGCATGTTTTAGCATTTCTTGTAGATGTACAAAGAGCTGTTGAGAAGAGGAATGAATATTAGAAATTAAAAGAATTACATATCAGTGGACACTATGGCTTGATCCATGAGTGTTGGGAAGTCACTTCCTTCCATCTTCAGTTTTCCCATATAGAAGTGATGATACTGGTACTACCCCTGATTTGAAATCTTAGGATAATAAGTACCATAGGAGCAAAGGAGCAGGACCAAGGAAGATTCATCAATCATATTGTGCCATGGCCATAGTGGAATTCACCAAACCCTGACCTGCAGATAAACCCAGAAAAAGTCTTTAAATTTATATTAAAACACCTAGCATCAAGAGAATATAAATCAGAGAAGCAGTGGGCTGAATCTTAAGTTCAGTGTGCACAGCCATTCAAAGGCAACTCCACGGGTTCTTGAGTACCCAGTTTTTGACAGCACAATTCCTGTGACAGCAACTGCATGTAAAGAGTGGTGAAGTCTGCTAGAAAAGAGTGTTTTGAGGTATAAACTAAAACGACAGTTGCCTTTTATTTTCATTTCTATACCCAGAAGCCTGAAATTAAATCTTGTTAAAGAAATCTTTCTTCTACTATTAATGCTTCCTGGCATTGGGAATCAAGGAGACCGAGGTATAAAGGGACAAATTTAAATTGCTTTCTTTCTTGGGAGTACAAAAAAATGAACTGAAACATACATATGAACTCCTTGAGAGACTGATAATATCATAACTGACGTACTAATGAGTATTTGCAGCCAAATTACAGAATTTGCTTGACAGAGCTTCTGCTGCTAAATGATGAGTAGAGGAAAGTAAGACATGCAGCCATTTTACCTCTCTCAGCTAAAAGAGTTAATGTCATACTTGACAGAGAGATATTCTACAAATTTGGATCATCATCATCATCCTATTATTACTTAGAGCTTTTTTTGTTTCAATGAATGTCCTAGTTATGCCTTCAAAATGGCTAATCTATTGGTATCACTGCAGTAGTCATAACATGAAATTTCCATGTAATGCAGTACTCCCCCTGGGTGCAGGATTCTGGGGTTCACTGCAGGTAACACAGCTCTGCAGCCTGACTTTTCATTGTACTCACCACTGCAGCAGACTTAGAGAAGTAGAGTGTGTTGAAGTAATTGTCACACAGGTGCCATTAAAATGTAGAGAAAATCAAGTGTCATAGCATGATCAGAGAACAAGACAACATCAGTGTGAGAGAGAAAAAAGGAAAAAAGAAATTACTTTAAATTCTGTTGAACATTTTACAAGAGTAAATAATTTCAATATATATTCTATACACTGATGTATTTTTCTGATCATTAAACAAAATACTCATTACTTTCCAGTGCCACACTTTTCATATTAGTACAATAGGTAGTTAATCATTATCACAGAACTCTTGTTCATTCAAGTTATTAAGAAACAATCAACTCGTGTTGCTGGAGATTCAACACATTTTCATCATTTAAAAGGTTCTAATAATATTAAACTATCCAAATCAGGGGGCACATTTGCCCTTGCTAAGTTTTATATTTCCTGTAGATGAGTGATTACAACTGCACAGGTTTGTTTTTAACTGTTGAAGTGGTCAGCAGTAGAGGAAAAAGAATTCCAGATCTGGTCCTTTCAATCACGCTTTGCAGTCAGTTTTCAAACCTTTCTATGCACAATAAATTAATTTTGAGATTATTCCAGTTATTTCAATCAGTATGATCTTTCATAAAACGTGAATTAAAATTCTACATACATTACAGAAACTTTGCTGTCTTTGTCAATAAAAAGAACAATAAAAATACACTGAGTTAGTTTGACTAGATATATTTTCTTTCAATATTGTTAATTATATCCCGCTTTTTAAACTGGTTATTAATCAAGTCTCATATCAGTCATTGAACTGTTTCATCTAAGATTGAAACTGATGAATTTATAATGATGTGCATCTTCCTGATTACCCTTTCTAATGTTAGACCAAAAATAATTCTTGTCTTTGGAAATTACTAATCATAAAACCATTCAGACTGGAAAACACCCTTGAGTCCAACATTCCTGCCTGCCACATCTTGTACATCTTCTAAATACCTCCAGGGTTTGTGATTCAGCCACTTCCCTGGAAAGCCTGTTGCAGTGCTTCATAATTGTTTTGGTGAAGAAATTTTTCCGAATGTCCGATCCAAACCTCTCCCTGGCACAACCTGAGGCCATTTCCTCTCATCCTTTCAGTTGTTGCTTGGGAAGAGACTGACACCCACCTTGCTACAATCTCGTTCCAGTTGTAGAGAGCCTCCTTATCTCCAGCTCCCTCAACTGCTCCTCATCAGACTTGTGCTCCAGACACTTCACCAGCCCTTCTGCTCGTCTCTGGACACGCTGCAGCACCTCAATGTCTTTCCTGTAGTGAGAGGCCCAGAACTGAGCACAGGAATCAAGGTGCTCCCTCAGCAGTGATGAGTACAGGGGAACAATCACTGCCTTGGTCCTACTAGCCCTAGATATTTCAATAGTTTCAGTAGTGATCATCTGTTATTACATATTTACACTGTTTATTTTCTTCAACATCCAATTTTTTTGTCTGCTTTTTGTAGCAAAAAGCATTATACAGTGACACCTCTATTACCTGGTATGTTGTAAATCATAGAGCATCAATTTATAAGGAACACTCAGAAATTTAAATATTGATTTCAATTCCTATCTAATGATAGATGATTATCAATAGTAGAGCTATTGTTAAAAACATTTTAGTTGTTTTAAAAATATATTAACACTTATTTGTAGTTTGTCTGCCTTGTGACCAGAGTTTTCTCTTCCCAGTGTTTGTTGTCCTTAAAAAGTGTCTTTCAAACGTAATCCGAAATTTGTTTGTTCTCCCATCAACATTTTTTTTGCCATAAATTTCTCTCATTTTGACATTTTCTTTACTTATGTGAGAAAACAATATATATTGATAAAATGGTCTTAAATTCTGAACTTAAAACATGCCTAAATATTTCTTTACATGAAAAAGTTACTAAGAATCTCAAAAATTATTTTAAATTATGTCAAGAAAATCAATTTTTTATTATTTTTGGTTTTTTGTGTTAAGTTCTGCAAAGTTGCAAAGTAACAAAATATTTAACACTCAATTTGTAGGCATTAAGATGATAATGAGGTGTCAAGAAACACCCAATATGGATTTGTCAAGAAGAAATCATATCAAATTTAATTTTATGGTTTGAAAGTGTGAGTGACTCAGTGGAAAGAAAGGTTTATTTAGCATTTGTGAACGACTCCTGCAAGAGGTTGCGATCAGTGCAGAGCACAGAATGAAAATCTGAAAGGATCAGTGCATTGGAGAAATTACTTGCAGTGAATAACACACAATTCAGCAAAATGAACATAACTCTATTTATTAAATATGCAAATAGAATAAGGGAAGCAAGTGACTAAACAGCATAGAAAAATACTACTACCAAAAAATGGAATATGTAGTAGAGTGGCTAATTCAATAGTACAATTCTAGGACATACTAAGAGAACTACTACCTATGGAGTACAAGTGATTATTCTTACAATTAACAATAGTATTAATATCCAAATTTGGGTCCTACATTATAAGATGTAGAAAGGCAGTAGAGATGAAATTAACAAAACCAAGCAGAGGATTTGAAAGCATTACTTCTAAAGAAAAGTTGAAGATATTTGGATGATCTAGGCTTGCAAACAGAAGCCTGATACACACAGGGATAATGGTCTTCCACTGTAGCTGTAAAAGTTTAATAAAGTTCTTCAGTAACACATTTTTAGTACTTCCAATATGGTATTTGGTACAAATANTGGGCAAATATTAAGGAAAACTATCTAATTATCAAAGAAACAGATTATTCTAAAGATGTAAATTTAGGAATATAACTCACTGGACATTTTTAAGACTGGGCTGAGAATACCTGATCTTGCCTGAGGGCAAAAGAAGGGCTTGAATAATATGCGGTTATGATAACTTTGTGATACTTTCTGGAACTGGTTTCTTTTTTATAAAAATCATGCCCATTACAATCAAATATGCATGATAATCTATCTTTTCAAAGCCATATTTTTTGTTATACACTATGTGGTCTCTTTAAAGAGCACTTACAGAAGAAGGACGTTTCAGCAGTACAGTGACTGTTTCAGTGACTGGCTATATTTCATATATGTTAAAGTAAAAATGAGACTATACGTACACTGGTAAGGGCAATATGATATTTGTAACCTCCAGTACGAGATCTATCCTGGCAGTACATTTACCTTTTCTAATATATTTTTAGTTGTTGGCTGTGTGAATGGTTATAAGAAAGAAAATATTTGGAGATTTATCACTGTAATTGAATCTGAAGAAAGACAAGTATGTGATTGGTAGAATTGTGTTTCAGGTAAGTGAGCAGTAGATACAGAGCCCCCTGAGAAGGAAATACGCAATTTCATTGCTAGCTGATAAATTGACAATAGCTGTTTGCTCTATGTGGGTGCATTACAATGCAACAAATAAATTACCTTCATTAAGTATTTTCTTGGAGGGTTAATGAGCACTGATAATAAACCACAGCAGCACAAAGAAATGCACAAAAATTATTTATCTGGTTGTGGTGGGAGGCTGGAGGAATAACCCATTGTTATAATTCATCTTAGCTAAAAAGAAGCCTCTTTCCCTTTGAATGTGAGGTGTTCCCCATCATTAGAAACTGCATATTGCACCCTTATGCTGTGGCTGGTAAATAGAATATCCAAAAGACAATTGTGATTAAAAAGGGGAAATCTAGGCTTGATATAAAATAAGGCTTTGTATTTGCAGCAGGGAAGATGCAGGACCATGTTTTTCCTGATACTTTATTTCATTTAAACAGAATATTTATAAATGTCATGCAAATTTTATGGTTTGTAGCTATGTATAGTAAATTTGGCCTGTAATCTTGATTGTAGTTCTTGCTGGTTTTCTTATCAATTAAAAAATAGGGAAAAAAATTTAAAAAAGAGAAACAGAAGAAACAACTCCTTCAGAGTTGCTAAAACTCCCAGATAATCTCAGATTTTTTCTGTCATTAGACATCAGTACCATTTATTCATCGAGTACTGCCATCTTGTGGAATTATAGTAATCAAAGTAAATCCTACATAGAGGAAAAGAAATATGTTTTTCTAAAAGGATATCCCACTGCATAACAAAAGGAAGACTAAAACCAGACTTTTCTTGTACAAATATTATAACTCTGCATAAGTGTAAGTACAGGATGGGTGTTTGCATGCTTTTGCCCTTGAATATGCAGAATTAAACCATGTTATATACATGACTCTATATTTAGGTTTCTGGTGACATTAAAAGAGTTTATATGGAGAGCTTCTTGTTATACCTTCACTTTCACTCAAAATACCACTGATGAAAAGGCTGTCCAGAAACCTCATGTTAAAAGGATGAAACAAGCAATTTCATGTGAGAAAAACCCTGAAGCAAATCTGGGAAACATTCAGGCACTAACAAATACAGGAGTGAATATTTGGTGCTATCAGAATGCTTCCAGCAAAACTCTCTTTATAATACCTAAGGGGTTATTTCTTACTGACCCACAATGGCAGAATGACTTTCGCATTACTCTAGTACTGACATTTTCTGCATCAGAATGATATCTCTAAAAGCACAGTACAGCACTAGCAAAAATGCTGGTATGTCAGTATTCCAGCTTCATCCATTATGGGAAATACATCACATTGTGACAGTTTAGGAATTAGTGTTATTTAACAGAGAAAATAGAACTTCAAAAATCATATAAGAAATTATAGTAAGAAATATTTCACGCTATAAATTAATTCCAGCAGGAAATGGGTGCTCTCTTCTTACTACTTTATCACCAAGTGACCCAGATTTTCAGGTGCATAGCCCACTAAACAATGCTTAATAAAACATAGAAACAAATTTAACATTAAGAAGGCTTTCCAAATGATCTTCAGAAAAAATATCCAAGTCTCCCTAGAGACATGCTTCTGTAAACAAGGCAGGTCATTCATAAAAGGAAATACCACTTCTGCTGTTATCAGAATTACTTATTTCTATACCAAGACTTTGTATATAACAGAATTTAGAAGCAGAGGAGTCCTTCAGCCACAAGAGAATGTCAATTTGCAACTGTTCAATAATTCATAATTTCTGTGTCTTTTTACTCTCTGTTTGTGTTGATTAATAGTATGTGTGTAAAAGTTTCTTTAGTGTTGGCAGTCAAGTGTAATTTCCTGCATGGGCTCTGCATCATCTTTGTGGTTTTGGCATAGGTGTCACATTAAAAATAAAATAGATGGGCATAAAAATAAAAAATAAACTCAGCAGATATTCTATAAAAATACTCTAAACTTCTGTATCCTGCAGTATTTTTTGCTCCTTTCACTTAAACTTTTTTCCCTATTGAAAGCAGAATGTGTACAGCATAGAAAATTCATTTACTCAGTCTTTGATCAAAAGTAGATGACTTCAGAAGTTCCATATTTAAAGTAATTACTCTCTGATTTTATAGTTTTAGTTTGGTTTATTTATATTTTGGTAGCACTGACTTTTAGCTTCAAAATATCTTGAAGGTCATTGTTATTAACTTGTCAGGCTTGAGATGCATCTTTGGAGTTCATTGTCCTGTTAAAAAGTTAATACAGTGACAGCTGTATTTGTGGTTAGTCAAACGACAGTAGTTCTATAACCTTTTAACATAAAGCACTGTAAGAAAACTCAGGCTTGATGTTTACTAAAAAGAACAGTGAGTTGTGTGCAAATAGGCCTGGTGTTATCTGTCTGGTCTTAGGCTTCTTGTTGTGAAATTCAAAAAAGTTCACTTTTTACCACTTTTTAAGAGTAGGATTTTAGATAATATTTAAATGCCTCTTTTCTTATAGTTTATGTGTACTCCTGTGTTGAATTGCTGTGGGACTTTTGTCATGTTACTGTTGCTGTTACAGAATATTCAGAATATGCAGTTACCATGCATGTACTATAGATGACAAACTTGTGTATATAGAGAAAGCAATGTTTTAAATGTTGATTCTCCATTATGGCCTTTTTATATGTCGTTACAATCATTTGAGTATTCTCCTATGCATGACACTGCCAGAAGAAAAAAAATCAACAAAAGAAATCAGAAAAAAAACCCAGTTTTTGTACTTGGCCAGCCTTTGCTAGCAATTCTGTATTTTATGAAGCCTAAATTGTAATTTAGCTGGCATACAAAGTGGGAACAGTTACAGAATATGACCAATGTATGTTTATCTTCTGCTATGGTTGCAAATTTAGAAGTGTGAGTATTTGCACAATGGATCAATGTCAAAGTACATCCATTTTCCTTTAATTGAAGTCATTCTGTGAATACCTTTTTGTAAAACCACTTCTGCAAGATCATCCATCTATTTCTGTCAGCTGAAAACTCTGGGGTCCCCAGATCCCAAGCCAGCTGTGGTTGTTTCTGATTGGTCTGCATAGCATGTATTAGAAACTGCATCATTTTCCTGAGATAATTCCACTGACACCTATGCATACTGTATGGACATAACCCTCAAAATTTTGTTTAAGAAACTGCTGAACTCATTAACCAGGTCTAACAGGAGGAAAAAAAGTCATAAAATCAATCAAAAAAAGGAGGTCAAGAATTCCAGATAGATGCAAGATTTGAGCCTTCAGGTGCAAAACCTTCAGGTATTTTAAAGTGTATCCCCAGGATTTTGTTTTTTAGAAATGAAAAATAGGAGTAATTCTTTCAATGTCAATGGTTTGACAATGATCAAGAAGTAAAACACTAACACTTTTTTCTGGGCTTTGGTGTTTTGGCTCCTGGCTGGAATACAGATGCTGAAGGCATGCACACAAAAAAAGGCATTAACTACAGCTTTATAGCATAAATGCTTTGAGTTTTGTATTTGGCTGTTCTGTTACTTTTTTTCTCAGGACCCTATCCCAGTACCCATTCATCCATTACTCCATTTTTAACAGCAAAAATAATTAAGAAAATGACAAAAGTATAGTATCCCCCTGGATCCAGCACTGGCAAAGACTAAGTATTGTATTTCCTTAGAGGCACAAAAATTTATTGCCTGAAATATTTTCCTTAGAATTAATTCTAATTAATAAATGAATAATTAATTGTGTATGGTTTTAGGCTTCAAATGGAGAAAACTCTATTCTACATGAACTGGCAATGAACCCACACTGATCACTATTTTGCATTTGGTTTGAACTACTTTTAAACCAGAGCAATTAGTGAGACTAATTGCTTTCCCTTTGAATTGGCAACAGGTGTCTTCAGTTAAAGCCTGTGCATTTTCCCATAACTTGTGTATTCATCATCACTTTGTAAAAATTTATGCTGCCATGACTCATTTCTGCCAGATAAGACATCATGGCAGAATGTGGCAGTGAAAGTTTCAGAGATAAGTATTTGAGGTTAATTAGTATTTTACCTGAAACATCACAGAAGAGGAAGGCTCCATCTGAGAGCCTTTAATACCTCAGGGTCCTTGTAACCACTCAGAATTACTATTATATCTGAAAAAAATTTTAAGCAAAAAGTCAATGTGTACAGTTTAATTCCCCATTTTGGAGCAATCTTCCCCTCCTGTTAATTAAGTGTGTTCAGTCCTTTAACATAGCAATTTTGTACTGTTACCATCAGTTTTTCATGAGCAAGTTTTCATCTGATTTCAAAACTGGACTAAACTTTTTAAAAATCAGTTCAGAAGATACTGCATCTCTACAACACTGCTTGCACTGTTTGCTTATATTGGTTGAAAAAACAATCACTGTGCTTTTCTGTTCCTTTCTTACCACTGTGTCAGGGGAGTGTAAACCCAAGGACAGAAAGGACAAATCAGTTGGACTTTCTAATGCTTTCTATAGTGCTACAGTCACAGTGCACACCAGGCTAGGATGTTAATGTGTTTCACACTTCTAGTACCAGGAACCGCTGTATCAGTTTCTCTCCTATCATTAGCAGAAAAGCATACAGCAAAATTTAAATTTTGAGGCGTTTCCTCTCACCCCTTTGACCCTTTCATTTTCCAACTAACTTTATATCAAGAAAACATTTTGACTGTAGTGGAGATAAAAGTATGAGAGAACCAAACTGACATACTTGAAATTACTGTCTTCCTATTCCTGCTGAAGCTGAGAGTAGTCAGCCAAGAAATTTCAGTCTAAAAGCTTGGAACTTCCTGTACCAATGGAGCTGTTTGCATCTTGGGGCTGTAGTAGAGGCTTTATATATCTGGACTAACTTTGGCTTATCTCATTTTGAAGCCAATTCTTTGAAGACTCTCAAGGTGGGAGATTGCAGCAGTGATTGCCTTATAGCCAAAGTGCTAGTTTAAGTAATGAACTGTATTTTTGTAAGATGTGAAGACAAAATGAAACAATGGAAGATAAGAGCGAAAGGAGAACAGTGTGTAAAGAAGTATACATAAGGTTAAGGCTTTAAAGTCAGAATTGGCGGAACTCCACATGAATAATTCCTTGTAAGGAATATCCTGCTAATTCAAAATCTCATTAGCTTTACTGATACTTCTAGT
The DNA here is from genome assembly GCA_013400415.1 of Scytalopus superciliaris. Taxonomy (NCBI): domain Eukaryota; kingdom Metazoa; phylum Chordata; class Aves; order Passeriformes; family Rhinocryptidae; genus Scytalopus; species Scytalopus superciliaris. Next base: position 86,942 of record VXBX01005869.1, on the reverse strand, counting down.
GTTGAAACATAAATTAATCTAGGTTTTTATTAAACCATGATACAATCTCATATAGAATAGTAGGAAATAACCTTTTTTTCTCACCCAATTATTATGAGTATAAAGACAAAAGTATCTAATTTTAAGGTAAATAAAATTATTTGTGGGATAAAAACAAGAACCAAGGGACTGGATTTAAATGCTGGTTTTAAAAAGCACTGATTAGCTGGTAGCTTGGGTTTAAGGAATTATTCATTAATCATAGGGATTTAAACTGAATAAAGGAAGGGATCAAAAATCCTTCAATGAAGCAGATGTGAAAGATCAAATTGTAGGGCCATACTATTACCAACAAGGTAGGCTGAATAGTTATCGCACTGTGGTGATTTTGAAAACAGAGATTCAGTTTAAAAATTGTTTATACACATTTTCAGAAATCATCCATAGCTCCCTGTAGGAAGCATCCTGGTATATTGCACTGCAAATCTGAACAAGTAGAGAAAAGAATGCTTTGTATATTGTTTTTGAAATACTAGAAAAAGGAATTATCTAATATTTTATTGCTGTTTTGAGTCTGATGAATAATTCAATTATATTTCCTCAACTAAATCTGTCTTCTCAGGGAACTTGTGGGTGCAAGGTTTATGCTATCTTCAAAACCCCAAAGAGAGAAAAAAAATATGATCCTCAATTCTAAACCAATCAAACAAAAAGTTTTAAAAACCTTTAGCTTTTCCCCCCTAGATTGTTGAAGTAAGCCAATGAATATTTGCTTATTGTATCTGTGAACATGACACAGTGTTGTTTCTGTAATTACTTTCTCTTATTTTCTTTCTGTGTTCTTTTAGAGATCATCTATAGCTGGGTATTTAATGAATTCCCATCTTTTGTGGCAGAAGACAGCAGACGCTTCATCTCTCAGGAGACAGGCAATCTCTACATTTCCAAGGTGCAAACATCCGATGTTGGCAGCTATATATGCCTGGTAAAAAACACAGTGACAAATGCCAGAGTTTTGAGTCCTCCTACACCTCTGACACTGAGAAATGATGGTAAGAAAGGTCTTATTTCTGGGTACCACTTGAAAGCAAGAATACTGAACCAAAAATACTTCAATTAAGAATTATGATTTTATTGTTTTTTAGTATATGCATGCATTTACCTTAGCAACTGGCAAAGGAAACTTTTTCATGGAGGCAGTTTCTTTTAAAACATCCAACAGCTGGGAGAATACTTAGGACTGTGAAGGCTGAGGTGCAAGCTGACACCTCCTGATGTATTTTGTTTAGAACAGTTACTCTGCCTTGCTATCCTGGTGTTCTGTCACTGACAGAGACAGGCACATCTCGCTTCTCAGCAATGTCTGTTTCCTTAGGGCTCGGTTCTGTTGCCTCAATCCAAGTGGTCACTGCCACACTGAGATACTCTCAGGCACCTGAGAAATCTACAGAAACTGGCAAATATCGCATGGGACATACAGACCAGTTGCAGAATGCCAAGAGTTCATTCATGCCTTTGGCCACTAGCAACAAAAGGAGAGGTTAGGAGAGTCTTCACCCTTTGCTGGGTACAGAAGGTCGAATACTGTCAGGAGACAACAAAAAGGCTGAGGTACTTAATGCCTTCTTTACATCAATCTTTAATACCAAAACCAATTGTCCTCGGGACACCCAACTCCCAGAGCTGGAAGTCAGTGATGGATTGTTGAGTGAGGCCCCCACAATCTAGGAGGGAATGGTTAGTGACCTCCTATGCCAATTAGACACTCACAAGTCTATGAGCCTTGTTGGGATGCACTCAACAGTAATAAGGGAGCGGGCACCAAGACACTTTCAATCATTTACCAAAGGTCCTGGTTATCCAGAGAAATCCTAGTTGACTGGAAATTAGCAAATATAAGGCCCATTTACAAGAAGGGTTGGAAGGATGATCTAGGGAAGCACAGGCCTGTCAGACTGACCTAGGCACCAGGGAAGGTTATCTGAGTGCCATCACACAACATGTATAGGACAACCATGGGATCACACCCAGACAACATGGGTTTAGGAAAGGCAGGTACTGCTTGACCGCCTGATCTCCTTCGATGTCAAGGTGATCACCTTAGTGGATAAAGGAAAGGCTGTGGATGTTGCCTTCCCAGGCAAAAAACTGTTTGGATGGCTGAACCCAGAGGTGAACAGTCCTACACTGAATTGGCTGCCGGTCACTAGTGCAGTTCCCCAGGGTTCAGCATTGGGGCCACTCCTTTTTAGTACCTTTTCCGATGATTTGGCTTGTGGGGATCAAGTGACCTTCCGTCAGTCTGCAGATGACACCAAGTTGGATGGGAATGTTGAACTGCTGAAAGACAGGAAGACCTTGCAGAAGGGCCTGAACAGGCTGGATCTATGGGCTGAGGACAACTGCACAATGTTCAGCAAGGCCAAGTGCCAGGTTCACAACAACCCCGTGCAGCACTACAGGCTTGGAGCAGAATGGCTTGAGAGCTGCCAAGAAGAGGAAGAGGATCTGGGAGTGCTGGTTGACAGTGGCTAAACATGAGCCAGTAGTATGCCCAGGTGGCTAAGATGGCCAGTGGCATCTTGCTCTATATCAAGAATAGTGTAGCCAGCAGGACTAGGGAAGTAATTGTCCTACTGGTGAGGTTGCACCTTGAATACAGTGTCCAGTTCAGGGCTGCTCACTTTAAAAAGGACATTGAGATGTCACAAGTCCAGAGAAGGGAAATGGAGCTGGTGAAAAGTCTGGGAAACATGTCCCATGAGGAACAGCTGAGGGAGCTGGGATTGTTTAGCCTGGAGAAAAGAATGCTCATGGTGGGGGGCATCATTGCTCTCTACACTACCTGAAAAGAGGTTGTAGAGAGTCCAGGATTGGTCTCTTCTGCCATGTCTCAAAGGACAAGAGGAAATGGCCTTAAGTTACTGCAGAGGAGGTTCAGATTAGATATTAGGAAAAAAGTTTTCTCTGAAAGAGTGATCAGAATATATTGCCCAGGGAGGTGGTGGAGTCACTGTCTCTGGAAGAGTTCAAGAGGAATCTGGATGTGGCACGTGGGGACAGGGTTAGGGGTTGATTACAGGGGTGTGGTGTTCACTTGGATTAGATGATCTTGAAGGTATCTTCCATCACGAATGATTATGTGATTCTATGATGTCAGATGGCACAAGGCACAGATAGTTAGACAACAGAATGGAGATTGTATTGCTTAAATGTTTACCTGCTGCTGAAGACCTATTACACTTCCAAGCTCCAATTCAATGCACTGATTAAGTACAACCAAGAAAAGTACATCAGCTTTGACTACAATGATAGTTAGTTACCCAGATAGTTTTGAGTTTCATCAAGGCTTGTAACTGCAGTATTTTTTCTGTAAATAATCTTATTTTAAGTGGCTTAGGATTTTTTTTTCCCCAAAGATGAAAAGAAAAAATCTTCCAATAATACCTCTTATGGAGCACATGATATTACAATATAAATGATATGCAGCTCTGTTAGAATATCTGCCTATAGAGGTAACTATGTTGTTTGCTCTTTTGCAACAAAAATATTACTATTTATTACTTTATAATTGAGTTTTTAATTTGTTTTCTGTAAAAATAATGTTATTTTTTAGAATATTCCATAGGTGCCTATTATTTCCTTTTTTCCAAGATGTTCCACGTTCAGTTATGCTTTCTACTTCTTCACAGATACATGTCAGCAATTCACCATATGTGAATCCATACCTACCTAAATCAAAAAAAGAAACATTTGAGATAGAGTCTTTTGTCTTGCTAATACTTTTTTAGAACTAAGACTAGTCCTATGCTGGAGACACGTTCCAAAAGCTGGATTTAAATACAGATGACTTAGTTTAACAGAGTAAATTAAAAGTATGCTCACCTAATTAGCAAGAAATTAGATTAATGTTTATTCATTGTAGCAAATTTAAATTTCTGTCTGCATAGCATGAACCCTTTTTAGCAAAAAGTTGTATGTTTGACTGTAACACTTCCTGTTTTATTTGCCTGTTTAGTACCTATGCTAATTATTGAGTTTCAGGTGTTTAATTTTACTGACTTAACATAGTAAACCTAATCTTTTTTGATATGAACCTCTCAAAATTAAAAAACCCAAATATTTACTCCCTTTTTCACTGCTTTAAACTCTGGGAAGAAAGAAAAGATAGAATTTTATTATTATAGTTATTAGTTATCTCTTGTTCTATTTATTCTGTGTGACATTTCTTCTTGATTTTATTGAGTTACATTTAGTGTAGAGATTCATTATTATTATTCAGATTAATTATCCATTTTATACTAACATAGGCAGACAATACAGTAAGAAAGTGAGGGAGTAAATAAAGATAAAGGCAGCAGTCTACATCACTGAGCTTAGAAACTAAATCTATGAAGGAAAACTGCAGATTTTCTTAAATGTCAAGTGGGTAGTATATACCAGCCCACAGTAAATTTGTGTTTCATGGCTGGCTGTCACACCACTGTGATAATCCAACCTTCTGAACTGTGCTGGAGTGTTGGGGAAACATTTGCACATAGATGAACAGCTCCTCAACAACTTCCCAGTTTCCTGATTTGTTTTTTCACACACATGAATTTCCACTAGGCTTCTATGCCTTAATTTTAATCTGTTGGGATTTCTGAACAGCTCCTTTATTGTCATGGAGTTCTTTAGTATTTCTTAGTAAATTGCTTGCTTTCTTGTATGACTGAGCAAGTTTCTTAGGGAAGAGACCCAAACTTTCCACCTGACCTTGCAGTCTTCATACACCTACCTTGAAAAAATATTAAGGAAAATTCTAGTTACTAAATCACATTTATTATTTAAGACACCTGCCTTGCTCTACCTCCTCCACAGAATGCAATAAGATGAGCCTTTTAAAAACTAGAAGGGATTACAATAAAAAATTTCCATTAATCGTACTGTACTTTTTTGTTTTGATAGAAATGGGCTTGGGTTATATTGCTTGTCCATTTACAAATATTAAAGGGTGATTACAACATTTTTAAAATATACATTCGCGATACTCCAAAATATGGGATAACTGCTGAAAAGCAGTACTCATTAGTAAAAGAAAATTAAAGTAATTTGTGAAAGAAAAAGATGGTGAAGCACCTTGAGGGGAAGCCATATGAGGAGTGGCTGAGGTCACTTGGTCTGTTCAGCCTGGAGGAGAGTGAGGGGAGACCTCATTGCAGTTACAACTTCTTCATGAGAGGAAGAGGAGGGGTAGGCACTGATCTCTTCTCTGTGCTGATCACTGACAAGACCTGATGGAATGGCCTGAAGTTGTGTCAGGGGAGATTTAGGTTGGACATTAGAAAATATCCAACCCGGCAGGTGACTGGGCACTGGCACAGGCTCCCCAGGGAAGTGACCACAGCGCCAAGCTTGACAGAGTTCAAGAAATGTTTGGATGACAGTCTCAGGCACATGATGTGACTCTTGGGGATGCTCCTGTGCAGGGCCAGGAGTTGGACTTGATGATCCTTATGAGTCCCTTTTGACTCAGCATATTCTGTGAATCTGCGAAGTGAGATATTAAGAATGGCATTAAAACAAACATCCAAGTACCTGAAAATATGCTTGATGCTGTGTTTACTGAGTCATGCTATATGATTTTGAATACAGCCCTTTAAGATTTTTATTATAAAATTACTTGAGTCATTTGGAACTTTTCAAATATTCACTTAGGTTTAAAAATCATACAGTTTCCAGTGGTACAAATTCCAGTGGTTGGCATAATAACTGACATTACCCTGTGCAGTTGGCACATTTATTAGAAACCACAGGAAGAACTTTTGTTTTTAAACAGCTTTTACAAATGGCACTATATAAATAAAATAATTCATATATTCTGTATTTTCTAGACATATGTATCATTACATCAAAAATATTCTAATTGCTATATTCATCATCATTCTTGGATTTTGATGTATATACAATACCTGCACCCAGGGAACTAGACAGCTTGTGACAAAAAACACTCCAATAACAACATTGGTCTCTATTTATCTTTGAGGAAGAAATGGAATAATATTAAGGCATTATGTCAAACTCTGAAAGATTGTAAGCACTTCCTGGGATTTTATTAATCTTTTATTTCTTTTGTGATGTGTCTCAAAGGGAAACTTAACTTCTTGATATGAAGCAAATTAAATAAAACCATCAAGAAATCCTTCAATGGATTCTGAATAAAATGAATACCTCATTTGTTCAGATGTCCTTGACAATCAGTCATTTCATATAATTTAATTTCACTTCAAGCTGGGTTATAAAAACACTCTAAAATTCTATCTGAGGAGATAAAAAGTTTTAGCGTGAAAAAAAATGCATGATTTCATTAACTGCCTTTTAATTCATTACAGACTTTGAAGAGTTATTTAATAACTGTTTACAAATAATAAACAATGTTGTTAAAATGGATCTTTGCAGGCTTGGGTGCTGATTTGGAAGAGTAAATTATCTTGACTCATAAAAACAATTGAAAGTCTATTCAAATTTAGGAAATAATAAGCTAGGGAGCATAAAACATTTGATGTTTGATAGCATAAGATTCCATGGGGGTTTAATTTTTTATCTTCTTTATTTTTGTTGAAAATATGTTAACTTTGGCTTTTTTACTGTACAGGAGAGAATTACATAATTCTTCATTTTATTTCTGTATAGATACTGCCTATTGGCTTTGCTATAGAGCCATTTTCAAAAAAACCCCAAAACAACAACAATAACAAAAGAACCTGTACAATTTCAGACAACAGAGGATACCTTCTACTGTGATCTAGTAAAGCAAATTAGTTTGTTCTCAGCAGAGGTCAATATGTCTAACCAGACATATGTGCATGTAACTGAATGCAGACCTTGACTTTCAATGTTTTTTTCCATGTCATCATAGTCTGTGAACTTAATTTTGTCCATCCTAAATATATTAGTTCAGTGTGATTGATAGTCTCATATAATGATAGAACACATAGTTATCAAGGTATTAAGGATGTTCATTTGTATTGTCCCACGAGGAAATATTGTCTGTATATGCTTGTTGAGGTTAAACTCTAAGATAGGTTGTTTGAAGATCACAGGGCTATCTTTCCCAGCACTAAGGGAAGTTTGGAAGAAGTCATAGTAAATTCCCAAATAATAGAAATTAAGCAATAAAAATAGTCAGTACAGGATAATAAAGCAATAACTAAAGATAGAACAAAATCAGCAGTTTCACAGACATAGACTATGCCCATCCTTGGAGAATGCAGACAGTTGTTAATTAACTGATAATGAATTTTTTTTTTTTTTTTTTTTTTTTTTTTTTNAATGATTTTTTTTTTTTTTTTTTTTTTTTTTTTTTTTTTTTAGAAAATGAACCCTAGTAGTTCTGATCTGTCAATCTTTTCCTTTCTCTGTATTTTTTTCCTACTTGTGTTACTAGTCTTGTCTTCTAATGTGGGTATTAATATTGGGCTGAGTTCTAGAAGACAACAAAGTATACCTGGATTGTAGTAGGGGTTGAAAATAATTATTCATCTGTGACTTAATTGTGCCGGGTTTTCCAGAATTTCAAACCTTGTAGGCTTCCTGTGCAGTTGCCTCTCATATTTGAACTGTGCAAGTCCATCCATAAAAACTGTCTGAAAACTGTGGGAACTCTTTCTAATACTCCAGGACAGAACTTGAACCTGAAATAATCCTACTTTGGTGGTTTTTCTTCAAGCAGAGCCAAAATGTCTGGGCAAAATCAAGTTTGTCCTTTAGCAGCATACAAAGACTGATAGCACTGACAGGGACATCAATGTATGCAAGATTTGATCCAGGGGAAGGCTGATAAAATAGTAATGTCCCTGGATAGCCATTACCCTGTAGTAAGCATGTTGTTTCTCCGCTAAAATTGTTATGAGATGTTTTAATAATGAAAAATGAAAATAAGAGACTTCCCACAATCTCAGCTTTTCTCTAGTAGCAATATATCCTTCATGGGTTACAGGTGTTTTAAACTTTTTGTCTCTTTTTTTCTGTTCTTGTGCCAAGATTCCGCTGCAATGTTCTCAAAGATAACNAAAAAGAAAAAGAAATAAAGAAAGAGAAAAAGAAAGAAAAAGAAAAAGAAAAGGAGAAAAAGACATATATATATATCACAAGATGGAGGAGGGTGGTTGGTTTCTGGGGTTTTTCCCCACAAAAATAGTAAGATTTTTTCTATTTAGAAAACCTGTTACAGTCAGCACGGGTGGTCCTTATCCACAGGTAAAAACATCTATAGGTAGGCAGAGAATTTTATAAAGGGCTCCTATACAATAAACCTTTTACAGAGTGTTTTATAGGGATTGTAGCATAGTTAAGAACACTATCAAACAGCACCCAAAAGTTCAAATACACTATTTGTTAAAGATTTAACCTAAAAAAAGACCTGGAGAAAACAACCTGGGATGGTCTTTTGACAGTATAAAAGAGCTGAACTCGGGAAATATTATTTGAGGATAACTGGGGAAGGTTTGGAAGAAATTCCAGGATTCAATGTAGAGCAAGAACCCTTCCACTGTGAGTTTGCTTGAATTTAGTTTGTTTTGAGCTCTGTTAGGGCAATGTCTTTAAAGGAATTTTAATTGCTAAGTTTTTTCAGTAGTTTATAGAAACACTGGCTGCTGGAAATGAAGCTGTTGTTTTTATTAATTAGTACAGTATCTTAAGATTCTAGCCATGTATTATCTTGCACATCTGCACTAGTGTTTTTTTCTTTCACTTCTTCTGATGGTTTATGAAATTCACACAAAGGAAAGAGTTAATTGATCCATATACAGAGTATACCAACCTTAAAATAAATGAACTTGAGAAAAAATGTGCCTCTAATTTCAGCTCAGAATTAGAAAAGATGTTGCACTGAATTGTAACTATTAAGATTTCAGACAGAAGCGTTGTTAGTAATGTTTTAGTTAACGGTGACTGAATTCAAATCTGTGCAAATTGATAATGAAAATAACCTTTACAGTGGTGAATGGTTTCAGATTATTAAGAATGGTCATACTGAATGCTATTTATCTTACTGTCTCAGGATCTTAGATACAAAGTCACATTGGCTTCTGCCCTGTAATCATGGAGTATGTCATTGTCAGTTTGGAATTCTTGTCAATATAGTGAAATAATTTTAGAGTGACCAACAGGAGTTTTGATTGAAGTTAGAACTACAGGAAGTTTATAACAATGATTTATTACTGTTGGGTCTAAAACAATGAGTATTTCAACAGTTGTTGCCAATGGAGGAGAAATGTTAGTGTTAGTTTAATCATTCATATTGAGGAAATGATAGGTACTTGTATTTGAATGATTATATGAGGAGTCTCAACAGAAAAACATTTCTTAAATAAGAAGCTTTTTACATTTAATTAGATACAATGAATTAAAGCAACATAACTTTGTGTAGTAATGTACTAATTGCTCAGAAACAAAGGAAATATTCTCTCTGGACACTGCAACAGTTTTGACACTTTTGGCACCTATCTGGAAAGGTTTGTTTTCATCCTGTAAAAGAACTATGTAAGTTTCAAGGGAAAAAGTTGAAGCTTAAGGTTATATTTAATGCTACTAATAATAGTACTAATAATTATGTCATTTACTATAGGAGAAATTAGGTTCTTCGAGAACTTTGAACATGTCATCAGGAAGATAATTAGAAACCCCATGAAAATTAAATTCTCCTCCTAATAATTTAGATTAAATAATATTTCTCAGATTTTTTAATATCTTTTGTGAGTTTGTCCTGTATGAACATCAGGCAATTGGAAAAGAGGAACAGTAAACACTGGCCAGTGATGCCTGAAAAAAATCTGCCACAGATTTCTTGTGCCAAGTTCAACACAATCCCTGTAAAAACAAAATGGAATGAAAACAAAAAAAAAACCTAGTTATAGTTCTTTAGGAGTTTATTAACTTTTATTCTTAGGTCTCTCAAGCAAGATGTTACATTGTATAATGTGAGTCCTGATTTTTCTTGATATATATGGCTGCTTAGAAAAATTATATATATACATAGTCAGTGAAAATGTTCAGGTTTTCATGTTTCCATACAACTATATATGCACATATCTTCATACTGGAATGTTGTATACCAGCTATTCAGATGACCTCACTCATCTATGAATGGGTGACGTTTGGTTTCATCCAATAGCCAGATGTGCTGGGTTTAGGAGAGTTTAGATGCCACTTTACATGTATATGGGAAAGTTGATGGATTGAAGTCTAGGTTATGACCCAGCAGAGACTTTTCAACATAGACAGAGACAGCATCCTTGGTCATAGTTACTGCTTTCTAACATTTTCAAACACAGGTAAAGAAGAGCTGTGCAGCCCAATCTGTACACTAGAAATTTTTACCTCTTGTTTGAACAACTAGGGAAGACACCATTGTTTCTCTTGTTGTTTCTGCTAAGACTACCTCATTGCACTTGTACCTTTAGGGTTTGGTTCTAGTTCACATTATTTCAGCCATAATGCACCCACTTTCGTTGAAAATGAAGGGCTTTTAGTTGTATTCCATGTTTAAGAGAGGCAGGAAGTTATTCTGTATGTATGACATACATACTTGACACTTATTAGTTGTAAATAGTAAAATATTTCAAGATAGTAATGCTATTTCTGGAAAGGACTTTCTAGATAGGGTTAGAGTGTAACTGCTGAACTAGTGAAATGGAGTACAATTAAAAGATATATTTTAAAGTGGGAAGAGGAAAGTTTTGTTTAAACTTTAGTTCAACATTTTATTTCAGTTAAATCTGACCTTCTTTCACATTTGTTCCTCTATAATTAGAAACACATGAACAGCTTATCCCCTAGTTGTAAACCAAAGAAGACTTTGTTCCCTTCTTGTGCTGTATTCATTATAATATTTTTTCAGAAACTGAATTACTGAATTTTATTTAATATTAGGATATACTTAAAGACTTCTTTCCATCCAGTGATGTGTGATAGGATTTGCTCTCTACCACAGAAAAACAATGTTGGCCCTTTAGTTTTCAGTGCATTGCAGAATGCAATTTTACATGAGCATTTTTAGTGCTTCTCAAATTATAAATTTATAGCTGAAAACTTGGCTAAGAGAGACTTTTAAGTGGAAAGGAAGCTGTGGACAGTTACCTTAAAACAACCATTTCCACAGTAAATTTTTAGAAATTTACACCAGGCACTGGTCCTTCCATTTAGAATAAGATTAATAGCAGATGAGTCAATAAATTCTTCCCAATGCACTGAAAATCTCTGCTGCAGTCAGGATATAATGGTGGGTGTCATCATTATATTTGAATTAATTCAGTTTTGCTGTCAATTTACTGTCATTGTAAAAGCATGTGTTCAGGGTTCTCGTTCCAAATAAATGTCTGGAGTCATGTAATGGTGCAGGTCTTCAGGGAAATGCAAAATATTCATTTGTCACAAAAAGACCCACACCATAGACAATCTTAGTTTTCATCACAAATTATTGATGGGAGACAAAATTATACACGAACATTCCTGCAGTATTTTCTACACACAAGAGATCATCATTACAGTGTGGTAGGAAACTCAGTTTCTGATCTCTGAAATTATTTGAAAATTCTTATGCTGCAGAACAAGTTCATCAATCCTGAAGAAGTTTCCCAGAAATTGAGATGAATATGCAAACCAGTAAGAATCCAAAATAGTTTTGTTATCAGTGCACTGTCCAGGCCATAAAAAAAACCTAGATTAATATATCTACATTATCTGATCGAGATCAGGTTCTTCACACAAAATTCTCAAACATTCTTAATCACTGAGTTAGGGGAGTTGTATCATTTGGTGATGTATGGCAAGTATCAATCCATGCCTAATCTTTCTCCTGAGTACTGGAGAAAGATTTGACTTTCATTTTATCCCTAGAACTCTGAGAATGTTTAACCACGAAGCTTATAACCTTTTCTAGCTACTGTCTTAAATGCTTAGCAGCCACTTATTCGAGCATTTGACCTGTCCACTTATTTAAGTATTTCCTGTAACTTGTACCATTCAAAATTAGGTGCCAAAGGAAGTTAAAGAGCTATTACTGAAACAGTTGAAAACAAACCCAAGCCATTTTAGCTGAAATTATTTAAGAAGCTAGCATGTTCTGGAGCTGGACTAAGATGATGTGTCATGATTTCTCAGCAGTATGATTTTTTTTCCCCCCATGAAAGAAAAAACTCTTATTGTATGGATACAGTCATAGGCTCACAATTTCTCTACACTCTTCATCTGAGGTTCTTAAAGTCATGGAGTGGCAGGCTAGATGAAGAGGTAGAGCAGTCCTTTTCAAATTGATAGTGTTTGATATTCTGTTTGCAGCTCTTACCCTTGTTCTTAGCTGAAAGGATGGAAAATCAGAAACCGATCATACTACTTTATCCATTCTCCATTTCCATTAAATGCCCCACAGGGGATAATGTAAAGAATTGTAACTGTGGTAATATCTGTAAATGTTTGAAAATTTATTACATCAGTTCTTGTGATATGTATGAAACTCACAATCAATATTTATCACATTATTATGTCATCTCTTCTTTTTTCATAGAGCAATGAAATACAGACACTATAGCTCAAGGTTCATAGGACACTGAGTAGCAGAGATTTGAACTCAAGTCACAGATTTACAGCAAAGTCTGAGAAACAACTTGTTAAATGAAACCACTTATTAAAAATAAACCTGATTTTCTAAAAGTTTGGAGGTTTTTTACCGGCATTGGAGAATAATTACTTTGTGATAACTGCATTGGTATAACAAAATATCTGAAGGAGAGAGTAGGGAAATCATCTCTTCTATAAATATTGAGCTCCATTTCTGCCCATGTGACTAACAAGCCACTGATTCTAACAAGGTCAAACTGTGTTTTGTCCTGGTATATGTTCAGTCATTTGAATTGGTATTTTCTTAGGTAATCAGACACAAAATATAAAGATTATTAAATTTTAAATCTCCCCTAGCCAAGGAAGGCACTGGTTGAAAGGTCAGAGACCCAGACACTGCGAAATGGATGGTGAAATGATGCATTTCAGAATAAAGACCAGGGATAAGATTTACTTAAACAAACAGGAAAATTTGGCTTTTAAACTCTTTTATAACCCCAGACATAATTTCAAGATGTGGCGATTTGTTTTGAAGTGGTGTGATTCATACCAATCACAAATTCAGCACTTTCATACCCAAATCTGAACTCAGATGAAAGACATAGCTTGTGAAGTACGTAGTTAGTAAACTATGTAATTAGACCAATAAATACTGAATCATGGAGGTCAGCTCTTGAAAGGTAAAAAATTGTCAGATAGGAGCTATTTTCATGGGAAGGCAGAGCACAGCAGCTTTGAAAACAGCATCCCATTTCTCTGTAGTGCTCAGACCGCTTGAGCTCTGTGATTTGTTAGTCACTTGAAAATCATATATTATGTTTTTATTCTGTGCTGATCCATTTTATTTATTGTTGTATTTCATGTTTGATAACTGGAAATAAAAAACAACTGAGAGGATTTTTTATGGCCTTAACCAAACCTCTGAAAGGGACTCATGTATATAAACCTGAGAGAGATTGATTCTGGTACGCATAACTCAAAACCTCAATATTTCTTAAAAGTTCAGGTTCCTTTTAGCATCTGATACAAATGAACAAAAATCTTCATGAAAATGCAGGTGGTGGTTGCTTTACTGTTACTGGTTCATAGTGACCAAAGCAGAAGCTGGAAAAATAGGGAGCCTGGAGCTACCACAGTCATAGCAAAGCAATTATAGTGTAATGTGAGACGGTAAGGCCTTGATAATTCCCTTAATGTCTATGCAACAGCAATGGCCTCCATGATCATAAATAAGAAGGATGAAAAACAGCCTTTGCAATAATAGATTTTTGTTGCCTAATTTTCATAGGGACACCAAGCAATTGCTCAGTAATTTTTATACATTTCCTGTCAGTTGCTGCAGGCATGTCACTTGCTACTTTAGCAGTAACCCAGAAGAACCAGACAGAGTATAAAGCATTAGTAGATCAGCATTTCATTAAGAATATGAAATGATGGCATGACATGCAAAGAGCATTCAGTATGTGTTCAGATTGTATTTACCAAAGGGAGTTAATGCAAGTTAAAAACAAAACATCTGAAAGATAATAATGTCCCTCAGATGGGTTCAGACATACCGTGTTATTTTAAAGGCAAGAATAATTTAATTGTATTTTAAGTGGCATTTTTTTCAGGGTTAAAAAAGGCAAATGTTAAATATTATATGGCAACTCAACACAATTATTTTCCATAACAAAGTCTTACACAAAATCAAAAACATCCCTTTTTTAAATGAATTGAAGCACAAAGAATGTCAGTGAGTATGAACAGTGAGCAGATGGCAGAGATTTAAAAGGAACACCTCAAGAATGTAAGACTGCATCATAAAACCTAAATGAACTATTTTCAGTAGTGTTCACTACAAGGGGACTTAGAGAGGTTCCCCTATCAAGACTGAGGGCCTTGTAACTGAAGTTTCAATAGAAGTGATTTTAGAAGAAATACTGACATTATGAATACTAACAAATCACCAAGGTCAAACTTCTATATGGAAGGAAGCAAGATATGCTATTTTCCTTCACTGAGCCTCAGGGCTAGGGTAGGTAGAAAAGGTGGGTTTTTTTCCAAAAAAGAACTCCTGGGAACATCTGAGGGACTAGTAAGTCTGGCTTCTATGTCAAGTATGTTGATAGAAAATACATAGACAAATACAGTCAGTAGGATTGTATTTATGACATTAGCATACAGTAGTCTTACCACACAGTCATATACCAAGGACACAGTTCTTAAAGAGGAAAGTCAGGCTTCGGTATGTATACAGCTTTCCTGAAGAGTCTGAGAGAATATGAATGGGAATAGTCAAGGTTCTACTGTGTGCTTTCATTTCAAATAGTTCTTTACAGGGTCACTCATCAAAGGCTGTCAAAGAAATTATGTACTCAGAGGGGCTGATGGACAGCCCCATTTTCAATTAAAAATAAATAAATAAATCCACCTGTTGTAGGATTATCTGATTATCTGCCCAAGAGTATCATCCAAATGATTCTTGAACTCTGTCAGGCTTGGTGCTGTGACCACTTCCCTGGGGAGCCTGTTTGTGTCCAATCACCCTCCAGGTGAAGAGCTTTTTCCTAAATCCAAGCTAAATTTGCCCTGACACAACTTCGGGCCATTCCCTTGAATCAGAAACTAGTATTCACGATCATAAAAAGAATACATAAAACAATGAAACAAGTCATGAGGAGTGTAACTAAATTCTGAAATTTATTGACATGGTACAAGCAAGCAGTACAAGCAATGCATCATATTTTTATGACAGATTAGATTATCAATCATTTCAGTCTAGGCTAAGGAAAACTTTACTTGAAGACAATTTGGCTTTTAATACCCAGGACAGAAACATTAATTTCTTCTTTCTCTACTAAAAAAACCAAACCAAANAAACCAAACCAAACCAAAAAAAAAAAAAAAAAAAAAAAAAACAAAAAAACCCAAAAAAACACCAAAAAACCACAGAACTGGTTCAGAATTTCCCTTTTCATACAAGGGTCAGTATCTCTCCACAAGTTCATAAAGCAATGTCAAAACATTGATTTAATCATATTTTTGAGGAAAACGGGTCACTTGCTAGCATAAATAATACTTGTGGGATTATATTTTTTAAAAAGAAATCTGCTGCTGCTTGTAAAGCAATATTATTTATGGAATTGTATTATTTTAAATTAAAGCATTTTATGCTGTCTGCTTTTAAAGGACATCTGTTTAAGATGAGACATTTGATTCATGTATCAGACACATTTTCTTATTAAACTTAAGCACCTAATGAAATGTTTAAAAGCATATATGTTCAGACATTCTCCTAGAACCAACCTGCAGGAGCCTCTGGGACAGCATGAAAAAGAGAGCACAGCCCCACTGGAAAATTCTGAGCCCCATAAAGAATATTTGAAGGGCTAGAAGTATATGTTTCACCATTTCAGTCTTCTATATTATTTTTTTGTTTTTATAGGTTGTGGGTTGTTTTTCCATCTATCTCTGTCAGCTGGACTTCTCTCAGCTGTAAATATCATATTCTTCTATTTCCATGTTCCTTCTTATGCTCCTTTCTTTTCTCTTTCATGCATAAGATATCTCTTTTCTCTCCTTTTCATGCCTTGTTCCTACTTGCTTGCTTGGAGAATCTTGACTGATTTTCATAGATTTAGATTAGATTTTCTGTTGCTACTTTGTCAACAAGTCAGTTTTTATTCTGTTTTCCTCATATAAAAATCTGAACAATTCTTTCTTTGTTTAATATAGCTTTTTGTTCCTGAGCATTGTCTACCTCCATAGCCCAGCTTCTGTCAAACCAAACACAGCTGTTAGAGTCATATTCTTCTCCTGCCATGCTGATTATGATATTTGGTACAAGTTGCATCAAATAAAAACCTCTCACCTTGTCTTATAAGACTTACCTCCATTTCCCTACTCATTTCTTGTTTCCTAAACACATGTGATTCTCCATAGCTGTCAGTCACTCCACAGTAAATTCCAGATAACTCTATTGATCTCCATGTTGTTATTTTTTACATACTTGAATATTTTCTAGTTGTATCTTACAGTACTTAGTGTGTTGTTCTGATAAGAAAAATCACCTCCCAAATTAAAAGGGTCCCTGCAAATGAGTTTTGCATGACTGCATACCTGTGCTTGGATCTGTGTACACAAATGCTCTTACATAATTTGTGTGTGTGGGGGGTGTGAGTTTAGAATGTCCTCAGTCAAACACAGCATGTTATGTTGATTTGTTTGTCATAATTGTCACTGTGCTAGTAATCAAAGTTTTGATCTATGAAAATTTTCACTCTTCTATTCATTGCCCACTTTAATCTTTCAAAACTTAAATATTAACTAACCTATGTCTGGGAAGAAAAAAAAAAATCAATCCTTTTTCTTAAGTTCGCTATTGTGCTGCTGATAACTCTGAAGAGCATTTCAGAATATATATACCAAACCTGAGCACAGCATATCAGATCAAACGAAGCTATCTCCATCAATTACCAGCTTTACTGCTGGGCAGATTCAAGAGCAAGCCACAGGGTTTTTCTGTGATAATGGAAAACTGATGATATTTCATATTTTAAACATTCCTTATTTTCCAGGTATCATGGGGGAATATGAACCAAAAATTGAAGTCCATTTTCCTTACACGGTTACAGCTGCAAGGGGAACTACTGTTAAGATGGAGTGTTTTGCACTTGGCAAGTAAGTACAGATTCTTTCATAATTAGACATCACTGTTTATTAAGATGAGACATGCCTAATTGGTGATTTCATTATTTTGCTGGATTTCATTTTCACAGACAGTTCTTACTACACTCTCAAAACAACCAGTTGACTAAGTAGCTAATTATGAACTCCCTGCCCAGACATTTCTGTGGACAGGAATTCATCTAAGTTAAAAGACTCTCCGTCAAAATGAAAAGTAATGTTGACATAAACAAAAAGAGGATTATTTTTTTTTTTATTGCAAATTTGACCAGACTCACATCCCTTATTTGTTGTGATAATATAAATCAGTAAGTTAGAGTTTATTCTGCCAAAATGTTGTATTTGGGGAATAAACAAAGATTGGTAGAGTTTTCTCCCCTCCTCCCAAATACATAATTTATATATGAAGCTAAAAGCACAATGTCTTAAACATCTCCTAACACACTTAATATCAGTGCCTATTCTCTAGTCTCTGCCTGAGCTAATAGAACTACCAGAGAGCAAGTATTTATTATTTATGTCAAAGGGGGTTTTATAGGTTTATTCATAAATGGGTTTAGGGAGAGACAAGTTTTAGAAACTGAAGCTACTTCTATACAGTATTCAGATTATAGAACATAGAATGTAATTGATGACATTTCAGTTTTGTGATGTTAGTTACTATTAGTTACTCAAGTTACTGTTATGGTTGTTCCCAGAAATAAAATCAGCAAGGGTAGTATACAGCCAGACAGAACTAAGAGGCAATTCAAGCTATTCAAAGAAATTATTCTTTTTCACATATATGTTGCTAACAGGTATTCCATCAATGCTGCTTCACTGCAGACATAGAAAAAATTGTAATAGGTTGGGTTCTTTCCAAAATACCCCATCAAATTATGTGTGGTGTGTTGAAATAAATTTCACTGTATTTAATTTTTTTCAGTTCCTTTTTACAAAGGTGTTCCTTTTGGACATCTCACTCCTAGCCTCTGAAGTTATGCTGATAAACATCATATATCCTGCTTGCTTTTATAGTTCATACCTTATCAAGACACATACAGGTTCCTTCCAGCCTGGCCTTTATTAAGAAATAGAGGAAGGATTTGTCTTTGCAAGTTCTGTGAAGGTACTTCACAAAACAATTAGTCCAAGAAATACTGTATTTTACATGCCATTTCTTCTTACTTTACCTAAGTAGGAACAAAACAGAAGAGATTAAAGGTTTTAAGACAGTGGTCTGTTTTCCTGAGGATGATGACTATAACTTGCTCAGCAGGTCTGGTTTGCCAGAGCAACCTTGCAAATCCTGTCTCTATCACCTGAGAGGACTTTAAAAAAAGTTTTTATAGTAATTTTGACCTTCATGTGTCACTAGATTTTTCTGTTCAGCTTTTTCTCTTAACAGTTCCTATTTACTGACTGGATGATATAGGTCTTTAACTCATTCCCTTCTTGCTGGTTTTTCTTGTTTGACCCGCATCCAGATGTTCTCAGTGAGCAGGTCAACAGAAAGTATACACAAATAATTACAAAGAAATTCTGATAAAATATTTTAGTTGTATCTATTTAAGTCCAGTGAAGTTGGTGGAGCTAAAGCAGTCCAAACAAAAGCTGGGAGACCATTAGACAGTGACAGCAGTTTTTACAAATTTATTCGCAGCATAAATGTAAGCAGTAGTTTAGGAAGCAAATGTGAAACAAGAAGTTCTGTACGGTAAAACATAAGTCTTATATTTTGTATAGTAAAGATGAGGAAAGATGCATGAGAGAACAGAAAATGGAGAGATTCCCTGAAATGCTGAAATAAATGAGGAAAAGGGCTGTTCTGTAGAGGCAGATGGCTCCAGGCTCTCTCCTGTCAGAAACATTGCCAAGTCAGTAGTTGGCAGTGAGGCCTTTTTAGACTCTTGGCAATGGCTGAAGCAGTAACCAACGTATTACTTCTTATTTTCCTCATTTTGCTGGAATTAAATTGCAGTTGCTGACAGCTTACAAGTCAGCTGTCGCTTTCCAGTGACAAGGAGGTATGACACACATTGTCCTTTGCAACCATCAGTGACAGGGAAGAAACAGCCACTGATACCTTCCATCTTCCACACCCTGAGATTTAGTACATTCTCTCAAAAAGAATCAGTCACTATTCAAACAGGAAGGTGAAGGTTGACAATAAAAGCTTCAATTAGCTTATTTTCTCATTCTTATTTGATGTCAACTTTTAGAAACAAACGAACAAAAAAGTAAAAATAATTAAAAAAAACCCCAAACACATAAAAACCCACAAACACCTGAATGATCAAGGAGTATAAGGTTATCTAATAAGATAGCTGACCCCATTTGCTGCTATTGTAATGGGCAGCTATTTTTACCAAGCACATTCCTTATCTTCTTTTCCCAGCCATTAATGCACAATCAAATCAGCTGAGTTGAAATTGCTTTCAACCTGATATGGTAATAATTACATGAATGACATTTCAGGCACCATTTCAAACCTAGAGGCTGAGGTAGGAGGTAAAAATACATGACATTTCCTATTAATTTTCATTATTTTCATTTTTTTGCACTCTTTTTTTATTCCTCATGGTTTGCAGGGGTCTTTTCTTGTTGCACTGCCATGGGTCCCCATTACTGAACTGAATCAACAACTAATTGATTCCTTCTTTAGTTATCATCCTGAGACTTAGTGTTTTGAATTCTTATTGTAAATAACACAGAAACTAATGTACTGCTGGTTTTCTCATGCTTTAATTTAGCTGTCTGAAACATTCACTCTGCTTTCTCTTCTGTAATTGTGAGAACAACAGACATGCCAGTGAGATTTCCTGAAGTAGGCAGTTGGCAAGTGTTCCAGAAAGAGCCTAGTCTTTAGTTACAGATTAATGATTTATTAATAGTGTTTATTTAGAACTGCCAGTTGCTATGGCTGTAAGAATTAAATAAATTGGAGCTCTGCAGCTTTTGTCTCCAAACTAAAGTCAAATATCTTAATTGCTTGACAGACAAAAATTCTCTGAGAAGGATTTAATTCTGACCCAAGCAATATGTAGCTGGCTCAGTTACAAGTGAAAATACTGTTACTAATGCCACATACATATAGACCTTGTAGTTACTAAAGAATTCAAAGTTATACAGGAGTGAAATATCTTAAAATTATCTTCCTTGTATTAGATTATGGTGCTCATAATGAGTATTTGTCAATGGCTAAGAAATCAGTGCATATATCAATGACTTACTGCTGAGGTATAATAGAAGTCATGGCAGACAGAGGAGTCAAAATTTAGTGTATATATGTCAGAGTGTGCATTTTGCCATTAATGATGTTTTGTGCTGGGTCTGATGTTGTTTCTATTGATACATTCACTGTCACATTCACACAGCAACCTGTGTTTTGATTACATTTTCTTTCATATATATGCTTCTGTATACCATATGGATAGGTTTTCTGCCATCCATTTAATTATGTACATTTTATTAGAAATACACATTTTTTTTCTTGTTCCCTAATGAAACAGGGGATCATATTTTTTTAAAAAAGTCCCACTGACAATAATAAAATATTAACATCTACTTTTTTAACTTCTCATAAGAACAAAGGTATATTTTTTTAATTTACAGAATTGCTAAAGCCTGATGAAGATTTACATATAAACATTGTTAAAATAATAAAGTAATTTTTTGGGGAAAAAAAGAAAAATCTGAGTGGAAAAATGCAAAATATCTACATTAATAAAAAATAATTCTTACCAGCATTATGTTAACATTTGCTTTTGAGTAACACAATTGTCACTGCTTGTCTTCTGTTATTTAAAAAGACAAGCTAGTTTTTTGTGTAAAACTAATAAGTGAGCTAATCAGTAATGAGGTTGCTGTTTGTAGTCCAGATAATCCTGATTTTCTAATAAGTCCATAATTTCGATTTCAGACCTTAGATTTCTTATGCAAATTAGGAAGACAGATCATGACCTTTTTCTTTGGACAGGTTCTGATGAAGAAGACATCATTTTTCTAGCTGACACTCTTGCACAAATCACAGCATTCATGGCTTTTCCTGCACCAGAAATGCAATTTCTCAGACACTGTCTTCTGTGACAGCAGGTTGCCATTTTAATTTTCTCTCAAATGTTACTAACTTTGCTTCCAAGAACATCTGGAGGCAACTTGCCCATTCTTTAGCTTATCTTTTTTCATGTGGTTTGTTCAAAGAAATGATTCTCATGTCTTCATTTAGCTCTTCATTACAATGAGGTTAAATTAATGGTGCTGATGGGCAAAAGGACTCTAAATTTTGTCCCCATTACATAACATATTCATTAATGAAGCACTTCAGTGACAGCCATCCAAGCATTCTTTAGCACTTCCTGACTTGTAGCAAGCTTATGTCATAAGTAATTTTAACATGGGACTTAAAGGCAGGCATAGATGGAAATATACAATTAAAGGCTCAAAATGAACAAGCTTTTGTAGCTCAAAAAAGGACATAGGATTGGTCTGTCCAAACTAGCATGAAAAGCTGTATGTTCCAACCCTCCTCTATCAGCCCAGACCCCTGGCCTCAGAGGAAAGCAGGAAAAAACAAGTCTCAGAAATATATATTTCTTTTTTCCTTTATTTTTCTTTCTGGCATATAACTCTAAGTTGTCTCTTTTTTTCCATTTCTGATAATTTTACTCTCACTCCTTCACACAGACTTTTAAATTTTAAATTGTGTATAATGCACAAATCCTATCTGACTCTCGTCCTTCAGCCTCAATGCATTGGTTTTGTGCAACACAACAGGCTTCTATTTTATTTTCCACATAAAACTCACACTTCATTGGTTTTCTGGCTGTAGCCAGAAAAAAAGAAATAGATTTTGTATTATGATAGTGCCAGCAACCAATTCTGAGTGAGTAATCATATTTTATTTCTCATTAAAACAAATTACAGGATGTGGGCTATTGCTGTACTTGTAGGTTTACCAAAGTTTTCAATTTTTGCTTTTAAAATAGGGTCCATGTAGACTGACAAAAGGATTGTTTTTCTAAAAAATAGTAAGTTTTATGCATCCTTTTTTTAACTGTGGTTATTTTTTAACCATATAGATCAATACATACCTATATGAATCAGAAGAATCAATAGAGAACAGTGTTGACAGTTTTCCTTATGACCCATATGCTTGTTTTTTCTGTACATTTGAAAGACTGTTTTATGCTTGTAGTATTTCTGTACGATAGTAACAATGTAATATATCAAATATGCTTTCTGAATGCTAGGTTATTTCACTTTGGTAATGCCAAAACTACGTTTTTGTTGCGAAATATCTTTAGACAATTATAATAATAAATTAGCAATATTTACTTCCTTTTTTTAGTGAAGTATGATGAGGCTGTTCTGATAGAAGCAGTGTTTGTGTCGTTATCTTTAATGTTGCTTTAATAATTCTATTGTTAACTTTGGTTTTAAGGGATTTATTCCTCAGTTGTAAACACTCATCCCATCAATGCTAATTAATAAATATCTCACAGTTGCAAAAACCATGAAATATGGGATTTTATCTTCTTCCACTGATTTTCTTTTAACAGAATTTTCTAAGTGTTCTTTGAGTTTTTATTAAAAATGCCATTATTTATTTTATGTCATTGTCAATATTTTCTTTGCAGACTGTATACATTTTGTGAATGCCCCATCCCTGGAAGTGTTCAAGGCTTGGTTGGATGGGGCACTCAGCAACCTGGTGTAGTAGAAGATGTCCCTGTCCATGGCAGGGGAGCTCAAATTAGATGATCTTTAAAATTCCTTCCAACACAAAGAATTCTATTGATCTATGTAGAGAGCTTACTAAATACTTTTCAATATGCAGAAATAAAACCAAAATGTTTGGATAAGTGAATATAATAATATAGTGAATATGAATATAAATGTAAATATAAATATAATAAGTTAATATAAAAATCAGAGTGGACAAACAGAAAATATTTATGGTCTGGTGAAGGGCATTTGATTGTAACTGTTGTGAATCAAATGAATTTACTGAAGAAGTTATTTTTGCTAGTGTGGCTCATTAAGCCTATGACAGACTAATGGCTATTAAGAAGGTTACTAGACATTGCAAATCTGCTTGAAGGTGTAAAAAGATGGACTTTGCAAATCCACATGTTAAAGGGCTGTTTCAGTGAGGTCTGGTCAGTGTGTGGAAAAAATACATTGATGAAGGGAATAATTTCAGAAAAGGAGGAAGGTTAAAGGCACCTCACAAGTACATATTTGGTCAAACTTGCATAGTACCAGATTCCTTTCTTTTCTTTCTCTGCCGCATAGCTGTAAGTGATTTTTGCCAAGAACACAAAATGCAATAATCCTATAATGAGTCACAGATCAAGGTTGCACACTTCTCTGCCTAACACATGCAGTTATCCATCTGTCTCTCCACACAGGTGAATAAAAGTTTCCAGCATTGCACCATATTGTTTCCTAACTTCAAAGGACAAAACGTACCCCTCTCTGACTTGAAATATGTAAAATATGGCTTTTTACTCTCAGACTTCCAGTTAAAACCATGACCCAAGTCTTCCATATATTTCTCTCTGACTTTAATCCTTTAGTTGATTTATCTTGACAAATCCATTATTATTTATTTTATAGTGGTCCAGAATGTTTCAGAACTGGTATCCATGTGCTGGCTGTAGATGCCAAGAGTCTTCCTGTTTCCAGACCTAGCAGGAGACAAATTGTCAAGAGAACCAGACAAGACCCTCCTGTAACCCAAACTCTTCCCAGTAATCTAGTGTCAAAAGAGGTCTCATGAGGGTTTTTATTCTAAGATCAAATTCTTTTCTAACCTAAATCTCCTTAATATCAGCATGAATCCACCTCTCACGTCAGCCCTGGTGAAAAAAGAGCAGCAGAGCTGATGCACTGGTGACATTTTAAAACCAACTTAAAGCTACCTTTGCTAACTGCACTATACTGAATCCCAGGGGCATTGAGATGAGTGAGTGCTGAAGGTGGCAAGCAGCAGATGAGCATTATTGGGTATAAACATGGGAATATAACATAAATTTCACTGTCAAAAAAACCCCACCAAAACCCCAATAACATCTGTGATAAAAACCAGGCTTCATTGTTTTCAGGGCCAAGAATGACAATTCTGTTGGACATTTATTTTATGTATTTGGGATATATCAGCAGATCTTTACTTTTTTCCCAAGGTATAAGCTGTCATTTCCTTGGAGAATTGTTTGAAACTTCTCGGGAAAGTAAATACTTCTTTGCTAAGGGTACAGAGGACTCACAGAATGGTTATTCAGCCCTGGAAGTGCTCCTTTCCAGGTATTGTCTTTCAGAAAGGATTAAGCCCCTTTGTACTTTTCCATGAGCACAAAACAGTCCTTTCCTCTTCCAACAATAAAGGTGACACACAGAAACACCTTTGATATTAAAGATAACCCAATTCTATACTAGGGACATTCAGAGCATATTAACAGCTCTCATTTGTAATGACTCCTGTGGCAGTAACATATACATTGTTATCCCCTACACGGGAACTGATGGTCAAAACAAAGCATGAAAGGACATGACAAATCACTGCATTGATAAATGAAAGTTGGAGGCGTAAGGAATTCTAACCAGATATGGTATACAATTTGTAGGAAAAGAGGAAGATAATTTTGACTTGTCTTTTAAATGTATTATGGTACTCACAATCTAATTACATGTCAAGGTCCCTGGCTTACATTAAATGAAGTAGATCATTCTATATGCTATACATCCAAATCATTGTTGGAATTAGGATTCAAATATTCAGTGTTTTTCCTATATATAGGAGAATTACTGCAGGAACAAGGCATGCTAATAGCTTTAAAAAAATTTAGCCTTAAGAAAATTCACAGTGTAGAAGTCCATAGGTAGCAATTTTCCTCTACACTCAAAGCCAGGTCTTATCATGGTGTTCAATTTTTCACCTACAGGT
Organism: Scytalopus superciliaris; assembly: GCA_013400415.1. NCBI lineage: Eukaryota > Metazoa > Chordata > Aves > Passeriformes > Rhinocryptidae > Scytalopus > Scytalopus superciliaris. The sequence goes on along the minus strand of VXBX01005869.1, from coordinate 61,768 downwards.
CACAGAGATATCAATTGTCTCTTTACTCTTTTAAAAAGAGTATTAATCTGTTATAATTATATTCCCAAAATGAATCTTCAGGATAGATACAAAAACTGATACAGAGACACATATTTCTAAGTTCAATAGGCCAAAAAATCAAGTTGCTCCATGTCCCTTCACACCACATCTCACCATATGAAAAATATTTTGTTAATCCTATCAGATGCCAAACCTGGAAGCTGTAGAAGCTACTCTTAAAGTTTACTGATAGCAAAACAATTCTAAGGGGGAAATGAAAAGTCTCAGTGTTGCCTAAAATCAACGAAAAAATCTTTTGAGAACAGCATTTGTCAGTGTTATAGGTAGGGATGTACTTTCCCCTTGAGATAAGCTTGTGATGAGAGGAAGAAACCTTTTTAAACATGAACATGGCATCTTCAAGCTGACTTTGTTTATATAAGACACAAATCAATCCAGGATTCTTTTTTCCTTTCTCTTTGATAACACATATTGTTTATGTCATGTAAGTCTTTGTAAGACTTTCTTCAATCTGAAGTTCATTTTTAACTCATACTGAATAAGTATTTATGTCATAAGGTGATAGAACAGGATTGAATTTTGTTCCTGTTTTTTAGGCTGGATTGATTTCTGCCTTCCTTTAAGTGGACTTGTTCTTGCATAGATTTTACAATGCTGTTACAAATATTGAAATCATTCATAGCAATTTATAATGAATATAATAAAGATTCTTTAGTAAATTCCAGGCACTCCTAGGCCTCATTCTGCCTCACTCTAAATACTTCATACTTGAATTTTAAAAATTTGGTTTGATTGCATTTACCATAAGGTACGGTGTAAGGAAAGCAGGGAAAAAACCCTACCAAACTGCAACTCCCATGAGTAAAATGTCATTCCTGATGACCAATCTCTTCCCTTTCTCTCTCAGGAGATCAAGGAAAACTTGAAAATGTTGCTAAAAATTGTATTTACAAAGCCTTGCTTTAAAGATGAAGGGGGGTTTGTTTGTTTTTGTTTGGTTGGGTTTTGGGTTTTGTTTGTTTGTTTGTTTGTTTGTTTTGCATTCCAGGCTTTTTCTCTGTGTCAGAATCTGAGAGGATCAGAAGGAAACAAAGTCTTGCAATTGTCAGTAGTAGGTCCCCACTGTGGTTTCTCTTCAGGATTTCCCACAATGAAATAAATGCAGATAAAACTGTGACACAAGAGCCTTAAATCCAGCAATTGTGGTCACTGTCTTCAAACTCTGTGACTGATCAGCAGGTTCAAAGCCTTTTTACACACTCCAGACACACTGGATTTGCACCATGATTGATGGTAGAACTGTTGGTTTTCGAATTTCTGGATTCATTGTAACTAGGCTTCTGGAACAGATCTGTAAGCATACACTGGACGTATCTCTACAGTAGAGTAGGAAATCCTGCACCACCTACAGAAATTCTGCCTGGACAAAGTTTGGAACAGACAAAAATAGCACAAGAGAAAGTTCAGTTATAAAATAGCTTTATCACAAGGCAAGTAAACACAGTTGTACTGTAGTACTGTGGCCCTGAGGATCTGTATGAACACCTGCCAAAAACATGTCGTTTTTTCAGGCAAATTTTCTGCTTCAAAGCTTTTTTCTCATCTAACATAAAATTTTGGATTCTTCATGTATTATCCCCTACACAAACACAGCAGGTGTCATATATGTCTTTTGTTTTTCAAGTTGCTTCAAATTCTCTTCTTAACAGCTTTGAACAAGTCACAGTCTGGTGATAATCTACCTATTGCTATGTCTTTAATGCTTTTTAGAAGAATGTTCACTTATTTCAGAATGCCCACGGCTAGCAAACTCAGGTAGGGTGTGATACAGAGACTAGAAAAAATGGTTACTGGATGGCTGAGGGAAAACCAGTTCTTACTGCCACCCTTTCTTAAACAGTCAGGATAGCTCAACAACTCCTTAATTTCACAACATAAATAGCATCTGCAATACTATGATGACAAAAATATAATACAGAATTTTGCAATGTGAACAACACTGAATACACAGGAGATGTTTAGGTCTTTTGAATTACATTTTTCACATCTTGCTGTCCTGTTGTGATATCATTAAGAATAAATACCATTATCTAACTTTTAAATGCAGAAACCAAAGTTTGAGGAAGAGCTTTTCTGCTTTGCTCACTATTTATGAAACCAATACCTTGCCTGTTGTGTTTCTTCTATTCTCTTCTTTGACCACAGCTTAATCAGGTGACTCTTGTGTTCATGATTAACTTGAATTTAGGAATTTGAAAAGTTTTTTTTAATCACCAAACGTGTCAGTCAGATTATCTAACTTAGCTATTGAAGAGCTAAGTTTCAAGACTGAGCCAATAGTTTAGGTTCTGATCAACCAGTAAAGAGAAGCTCTGGAGTACAACTGACAAAAATAATGAACCATTACACATAATGATTCATTATACATGGCACTATTCTAGATGCTCTACCATGCTATGACCTAAAGTGTGAAGAAAATGTTGTGGAGCTGGATGTGCAACCAGACACTGTCTTTGCTCTGTGCCACAGTAGTACATGAGACTTATACATGCATCAGAGCTTTCTAGCACAGTCACGGATGTGTGTTGAAGTGGCTTGCAGGCCTGGACTTGTTCCTGCACACAGGCTTTAAACTCCTCACCATTTCATTTTATTCTCTTTCAATTCTTAAATCACCATACTCACTGCTGCTTTATTTTATATGTACTATCTTTTAATGCCAGCAGCTGTGGCCGAGTGGGTAAAGCCGCCGCCCCTGGATCCGTGCTCCTTCTCGGAAGGACGCCGGTTCGAGTCCTGCGGGTCTCGCTCTGCCAACTTCGTCCGGGCTTGCCCCGGCCAAGGCTAGAGTGTCCCAGGGCTAAAGGGGGTGGGGCCAGTTCCGCGCACGCTGAGCTCCACGTAATAAATCCATTCACGCAGGCATAAAAAGCATCGTCGTTCGCGACGGCTAGCCACACACACTATCTTTTAATAACCAAAAGGAAGAGTAATTATTCTGTCTGCTAAAACTCTGCATCTGGTCAGAATAGATTTATATGGGACATTCAAGATGTGAATGGTTGATGGGCGTTTCTGGAAAGCATCTGATGGAGAGAATTTCATTACAGTCCTTGACATTTTAATCCTACATAATTATCCTGTAAAAATTAGAAGATATTTAACACAGTTGCAAGACTAGCGGGCATAAGGAAAAAAAAAAAAAAGGTTTTTTTTCCTAGTCTCCATAGGCATGTAGAAGTTTTCAAGATATATTTTGATGTGAACCTGTGGGTCTGAAGGCACAGCACAGAACAGTGATGCATGGTAAAGAGAAATAGTGTGGAGAGGAACTGAAATTACAATAGAAGATAAAATATTTCAAAATATCACATCAATCTGCACCAACCAGATATGGAAAAAGTAATCTATGTATTCCTATTCAAGATATTATTGAAAAACTAGGAGCTCAGATACATGGAAAAATTGTTTTAAAATTCAGATATTACTCTATTTCCACCACACCCCTTTCCCAAAATAAACAGATTCTTTATATAAGTAATGAAATACCTTCTCATATGAAAATGAAAGGGAAAAGAATCACTTCCAATAATTTTTTCAAAACATTTTAATTTCTATGTTTTATTGAAACTTGTGAAGAATTCCCAACAAATTCAATAGCACACTCTCAAATAATATACCACTGAAAACTGACTCTTATAATTTCTTCTAAATATAACTCATATTTTCTTCAAATTCAAACTGTACAAACCCACAGTAATGTCTGTCACAGTCTCTGGGAATCCCTTAGAATTTTTATTTCATTTTAGTTTACTGAGAAGTTTAATGATGATATCTCTGAAATCAAGTATGGGTTTTTTTCCACGGTGGTACTTGGTACCAAGATTTACCAGTAGTATTCAGGAGAATTTTTCACAAAAGCGAGAAGTCATATCTTTTATCTGATTTAAACTCAAATCAAGTTACTCATAGGAGCTGTGTGTGAACAGGGTTATAATAAAGAAGAAAACTGTATTCCCACATATGTCTGCTGAGACCAAACTAAAAACAGATTATAATGGTTATAAGATTCAACAATTATGCATATCACATTAAACTCATATTAATGCTAGAGATACTTCTGCAATTGCTCTACTTTTAAAAAAGCTGTGGATCATTTGAAGATGAAAAATGTACATATGTCAGTTAGATTTTTATGGTGGATTTTATGAGTTTTCTAGAACAGTCTCACAATTTTATTCTTTCACATACTCATTCTAATATATTTCATTTCTTTCTCACAGAAATCACAGAGGAGAAGTAGGTATAGATATATTTTTATTTCAGATGTAAAATTCATACTTGTAAGTTATGCAAGGAAAATAAGCTTCATTAAACAGAACTACAAGTTTTCCATGAGTACCAATTTGTAATATGGGAGCACTTTCCTTTGAAATCATTAAATCTGCACAGCTAAAGTAACTTTATCTCCTTGAAAAATTCCACTTACTGCCTAATACTGATGAAAAAAATGAGTTGCTTTAAAATATGTTTTCTAATGACCCAGATAACCAGTTTCCTCTGTAATTTCTGTGTTACACACATTTACTTGCTGCAGGAAAAACAAATGTCAAAAAATTAGTTAAATACAACTTAAAGGAAATTTTCTAAACACATGAGTTTTAAAATAATCTCATAGCAGCTAAATGAGACAATTTTCATGGTTTACAATCTTTTCACTCTTTCTCAGAAATATACACTACAAAAAAAATTTCCTTTTACCAACTCTATTCAGCAGAACTAGTTTTCTTCCATGACAATAGCGTAAATGCATGTTTTCACTGATTTTACTGGAAGCAGGGCTGAAGGCCAAATAACTAACCATGGTCAGCAAGGATGGCACCCTTATAATGCCAAATAAAGTGTATCTGCACACCTATTTTGCATTGTATCAGCATAGTGTGTTCCTACTGCTGACCTGTGTTGTGATTAACAATGGTCAATGAAACCTTTGTCTGGTCATAGTGACTGTTTTTCAGCCAGCAATTGTGACACAATTGTATTCCAAGAAAGAAGATAAAGAGTTAACTCTTAAAGCTGAATCCAAAACAAACTTACAAAATCTCCAGGAAGTAACCCAGGAAAGAGTATAAATTTGAATATCAAAGTAAAGTGTGCAATTAGAAATAAAATATGAGAGCTATTGAATGGGGGGAAAAAGAAACTAAGATTGTTATTTCTACTACATCTAATATATATATATAAATAGCTATTAATGTATAGCAAATTAAGATATGTAGCTAAGGACATGAGAGGAATAACCTAAGTGGTGGGGTTATGACAGAAAGTTTTATTAGTGCATTAGAAACAGAAATATCTTATTTATCCTTCTTATTTAGAATTGAGTCAGATAAGAATGGGAAGTTCTTTTAATCTTCTATTTGAAAAGTATGTAAAATAACTTCTAATAGGAAGCAAACTTTATAAATTAGAACTATACAAGCTGTAGAAAAGAGTCCTCAAATCAAACCTATAGGACACCAAAATTTGTGATCAGTTACCAAGAAAGTGATTTAAGGCTCAAAATGAGAAAGCTATCAAGTTCCTATGGTGATAGAGGGGAATAAAGAGGACAACATAGGATCCACACTCACCACATGATCCACAAACATCTATAAAAAGAAAAATATATACATAATTGGAGTGCTGAAGAAAAAGAGATCAGCCTGCTTTGTTTAGTAACGACCAAAAAAAAAAAAATTACTTTATTTCCATACATGTTTTTCTTCTGTGGGGGACAGTGATAAAGGATCATTTTGCAAGAGCAAAGAGATATTGCAAGGACATGTCTCAGAGATAAATACACTCACACTCACAATAAAGAACATTTTGTCAGGTTAAGTAATGAACTGATAAGGGAAGTAATGATTGTCTTTTTCTGGTATATTCAATACATTTCGTATGGGACTATATGTTGGCTTTGTGAAGGTAATTATGTTAATAGACTCAATGAAATTCAGTGATACATGACATTCAGGACATAAAATCAGAGAAATCTTCTGACATCCAACTACAAGTCTGGGAATTTTTGGAATCTCTCTAAAGTTCTAGAACTTGGAGTGTCTTGTAACTCATAGCATGATTCTAGCTGGATTAAGAAGAACCAGAACTTGGGTGCCATGTCTGTCCTTTTTGTGTCTCAAATTTGACATCTTGAAATACTGAAGGAAAGGGGATATTCTTAATGTAACTTCATATGGTTACAGGTAGTGGAAGATAGCAAATCATGGCAACAATTCATAGCAGTTTTGAATTTGTACCTATATTATGAAGCACTTTTCTCCACATATCTGTACCAATAAGCCCAACTGGTGCACAATGACTGATGAGTGTTTGGGCTAAAAAGAATATTTTGTGAGTGCAAAAGTAATTTATTGCATTTCTTCCCCGATTATGAATGTAAAAAACTCAGTTTGCACACAGACCCGTGTGAAACTGCAACCTACAGTAAAAACCCTTCTACTCCCACAAGCACACATGTAATGCTATGAGCCAGAAGCAGTAAGGCCATTAATATGTTCTTACACCACCAGTTTTGCAGCTGGAAGAATATTGTAACATGAAACCTTTTGCTACTTTAATTTATCCAAGAAAGAGTGGTATTGAAATCCCCTACCTAGATGGACGTTATCATTGACTGTTCTCCTGAAATGCAATTTCATTGCAGGAAAATTAGGATGTGTTGGAGTTTGCTAAATTCATCCAGGTTTTGAAATTGTTATTTTCTTTGGCCTATCAAGTAGAAGTGTTCAAGAGTAAAGCACATAATGCTAAAGAAACTCTAGAGAGAGTATTTCAAGTGATTTACTTGCTCTCAATAAAAATTTAGCCTCCCTTGTGGATGAAAGAGACACATTCCTTGTAGCAGACCATTTATTAAGGATTCCCTATAGAAAGTGAGGTATATCAACCATTATATGAACCTTAATTGTGGTTATATTTTATTGCTACTTAGATTATTAAGTGTTTAAACTACCAGGTAACAGAATCTATATTCTCAGTAGTGGGGAAAGTGCTAACGGTAATTTTACTAAATATTTCAGCCCTGTTCCGACAATCTCTTGGAGGAAAGTTAATGGTCATAATCCAAGTAAAGCCCGCCTGAGAAAATCCCAAGCTGTGCTTGAAATACCTAATGTGCAGCTAGAGGATGCAGGAATGTATGAATGTAAGGCTGAAAATTCTCGTGGAAGAAATGTCTTCAGAGGACAGCTACAAGTGTACAGTAAGTGTAACTGCACACACTGTTATCCAGCATTGCCTTGTCCACACTTGAGGGTTTAACTACATATGAAGCACTCCAAGGTCAGGACAAACAGGATACCTTGACATGTTTGGTATACTCAATATACCAAAAATAGTATTGTATTAAGCTATATATTTTTATTCCTTAGTATTTCATTAAAGTCTGAAATATAAATAATGTTGATTCTCTTAAAGAACTGTCTTAAATACAAATTCATATTTCATGATTATGGAATTTATTTCTTTTTTAATTGAAGAGTATAGCTATAATTTTGAAAGTTTATTTATTTTACTCCTGATTTAATAATGTCATGCAACCTAAACATGATGCATCTGTCAGACAACAGTGTTAGAAATATCTTAGGATTTTTATCACACTTTTATTAACATTTCACCTCTGCCATGTTTGGCTGATGAGTTTTGTCAAGTTTGTTGTACAGGAATCAGAGCTGGAGAAGTGTTTCTTTTTTTTTGTAGAAAATTCTCAGTCTAGGCATGCACAGTTTCCAAATGTTTTGATTTTCTGAGAGTGCTCAACATTTTCTCTCTCAGACTGTTCTTTCTAAACATTTTTTGAGTGAGCATAAAAAAAAAAAATTGAGTTGTGTCACACCAAAAAGAAAAAAATCAACCCTGAAGTTAAAAATATTTAATAAAATCCATTAATTTTAAATAATATTGTTGCTGTATCCTAGAATCTAGAAACAAAACCCTATATAAGACATACCATGAATACTTAGAAGTCAAAGTTTTGCATATATTGAATGTAAGCTTGAGTCCCACCTACTTCTGATCAATTAAAGCTACCCTATTTTTTGTCATTCCATGAACTCTACAACCTTAAATACTTAGCTGAAAGGTCTTCTACAGGACATCATGTGAAAAATCTTTCAGGCTGAATTCTTTTCTGTCTTCAAATATTGCAGGGAATTCCACAACTGCTGCAGTTTACATAGGTCCTCAGGCTAATAGATGTCTCTTGAGAAGGAGTTTCGCCTGTTAATCAATTTTATTTTTCTTTTCTTGATTTCAGCCCATGGCTCCTAATGCTTTCTCCTCACTACTAACTATACAGAGTCGTCTGTCTTTGGTACACACTTTCATCAGATAACTGGCATCCTATATTTAGTTTATTTTCCACACATGTCAATATTTCCAGGTCCATAATAAATTTTTCTGTATCCTCCAGCTTTCCAATGTCTTTGTCTCAGCTCTCTTGATTTTAATATCAGCAGATCTCTAGGTGATGCTTCTTTCTTTGCAGTCTCATCCCTCTAGAGCCCAGGGTAGGTTTTTGTCTTCAATTTTTTTTATTTTTTTTTTTTTATATGCTGTAAAAATCATGTGAATGTTAAGACAATGGTTTATACATTTCATTTCAGACTTGTCATCTAAACTGCACTTGTAGCAAAGTTTTTATACGACTTTTACTGAAAACAGCAGTCAAAGCCCAGGACTTACTCTGAGCCTCCTACTGTGCCAAAACAGTAGTGATATTTCTTTGGTATTACAAATTCTTGCTATAAAATGCTTCCTTGAAAGTATAGCAGCTCCTGCAAGGCACCTGAAGGTCAGGGACGTTTCACAGCTGGTCTTTTTCTACAACATTTCTTAAAATGTTTGAAATTAAAAAAAAAAAAAGTTGCCTGAGTGATAAGGTGAATCCCAGCTCATACACTTCCTAGCTGTTTTCTAGAGCTGTCGATGTACTGGATACTGAAGCAGCTTTTAAAGTGTTATGTCTGATTCCCCTTTTCAGAAGTAAAGTAATATAAAAGGTGGTCTTCAAGAGAGAAGTAAAGATTCTGTAAAATGGAACTATTTCTTCAAGAAAGCATATCTGTGGCATAGAATCACAGCATGATGTGGTGTTCTACATAACTCTTCCTCTCCCATTAGCCTTTTGCTTTGAGCAGAAATCAATAATTTTCAATGTTAGTTTCGTTCTACTCTGTCCAGAAAGACATATGAATTTTTAGTTCTTAACTATCACCTAAAATACCTTTTTAGAGTTCCTGCCGCTATGGATAGACCAATTCTTACTCATTGGTGGTTTTTTACAATAATATTAGGACAACTTCTTTAACATTACAGGAAGGGCCTCCACTTCAGATCGTCTCATTCCTCTGATAAAGAGATATGTGAGACTAGTATTCTATTATGTTTCACCTATCTGGATTAAAAAGAAGGGAGATCAGAGCAGGTTACAGAGAATTTCCAGATGGAGAACACTGGCAGTGACCTCCAGTACAGCAGGACAAGAAGTACAGACTTTTACTAGACCTTACAGGTGCCTTTCCTTGGCCTCAACATAAAATATTTCCCACAGAGACACACAGCGTTCAATGCTCCTGTAGACAGCATTGATATCTCACTGGTCTACAAACCTTGACAGCTCCTTCCGCAGCTGTAAGAGGACTTGTGTGAGAAGGTTTTCAGCAGCACAAACTTTAGCCAAATGCTAATTTACAAAATATTCAACTTCCCTTGCTAACAGGTGATATGGCAGGATTTGGGGGCATTCTTTGAAATAGCATTTCCTGCTGTACCTTTTCTTCATAACAACCTTCAACATGAATTATTTACCTTTAAGCTCACTGTCTTTTCACTGACATCTTATTCCTCCAGGTGATGACAATTATTTTGGCTCAGAAATTCAGATGTAGGTTGTCATTCCTTACCAGGGGTTTCTTGTAAAATTTCAGAGCAGTCTGTGGGACCAGCTGTGTCATACTGCGGTCTCATAATTTGCATATCTCTGTAGGAGCTCACTCACTGTCTGTTTGAATCTTCTTCATTTTGTCAGCTGCATCTGATCTGGGTCACCACAGAGTATTTTGGAGAAAGCCCAGGACATCCAGTCTGCCCATCTAGTCACATTTAATCACAAACTAGTGACTTTTCATTTCTTACCTGATGCTACAATCCAGATATACCATGACTGCCTGATGCAGCTGACACTTTGGATGTTGTTTAGAAAGCATTCGTATGCTGACAATTTCATATTATTGTAGGCTCAGCACTTAGTGGAAATTCAGCTGTAGGCATTAAAACCATAATTTTAAAATGCCAGACATCCTCATATGCATTGCAACCTATTTTGAGAGGTGTGATTTTCCCCCAAGTGATCTGCTCATCCTGTAAGTTTCCATGAAATTTTCTTCAAGCTCAAATAGATTAATAGAGGAGAGCACAAAAAATTAAAATGTGGGTGGATGATTTTGCCATTAACCTTTTTGGCCCTCCACAAATCCTGACTAGCAGCATTTCCCCAGTGGTAGGCGCTAGTTTGTGCAATTCCTGATCAGCTCTCACTCTGAAACTCTTGGATTTTCTTCTCTGTTACCTACTCACTAGTGCCACGTTCAGCAGTAGGTGGTGATCTGAAGCAGATTACCAAAACACCTGTTTTGGCTGCTTGTCTTTTGGTTGGATCAATTCCCTCACCCTGCTCACAGTGGTGCCCCGTGACCAGCATATGAAGATTGCCATAACACATGAAAGGAACAAGCAGCTGAGGTTGGGAAGATTGTGTAATGCAGTGTAATGGACCATACTGATTTTAAAAATTGTTTTATTACTTCCTTATAAAACCTGTATGGAAAAAAAAAAGTCCACTGGTGCCACTACAGGATATTCCCAGTAAAACAAGCTAGAGAAGAGGGGGTTTGGTTCAAAAGTGTAAATTCAGTTTAATTTTGCTGTCTTGTCTTCCTCATTTATCTTTCTAACTATTCTTCTCCTACCTTATTCTTCCCAATTAATCTCATATAAGGAAATTTTTTTTTTTGCCCCAAACTCTGTATCCATTTACATTTTAGGACATTATTTAAAGTAATTTAAAGTAATTACTCTATGCAAAATTTTGTCCTTATTTTTCTCTCAGACAAATAATTGCTTAAAAATTTGACAAAATAATCTGAATTTTCTGTACTTTAATTTCATTTTGCACAAAGGATATAAAAACTGGCCTGTAAGCTTGCAGATTTATTGCCAATATATGTTTGTAAAACATTTTGACATCCTTGAATAAACAGGTGCAGAAATACAGCATAAAATAAATCAAGGATTGTACAGTGATTTTAAAATCTCAGAAGCACTGCATAAAGCTCTGGCATGATACCCATAAAGTCTATGGAACAATAAAATGCATCCTTCTCTTCTTACAGTTACCCCAAAACTCGTCACTGGACAGATAAAAATCATCTTGTTCCCCAAGATGTGTGTTGCATTTATAAGAAGAAAAAAAGGCTTGTTCCTTTTGAGATCTGTTTAAATGCTTCGAGAATTTATATTTTCTAATTAAAATAAATCCCAATTATGGAATGAAGTTTTCTTTGCATACATGTATATCAAGGTGATGTTAACACATTTTTGTTAAAAACAAAACAAAACAAAACAAAATCAGTACACTGAATCAGAGGCTGTACATCCAGCTAAATGTTTCAATTTTTAAACTGTTGATAGGATTTTAGACAAGTGTGATATTTGATGGAAAGTGACCTTTGCTAATGAGCAGAGAGGGAATTCTTTGTGAAAAAGTAAGTACATAGAGAGAGAAGTAGAAACCAAAGAGTGATGAAAATATTTCTCTTAATCTGAGCGCTACTCCAGCTACATGTACCTGTTGTTTTTCTACCTTGTGCTCAGAAGGGTGGGATTTTGAACCTCTTTGAAACAGCATGATTTTATGGTACCACAGTCTTATGACTTTTTAGTTACACTTTTAACTCTCTCATCTTCCAGAATCATATTAATGCACTCATTTTCAAAGGAAACAATTGCTTCTCAGCATGCTTCCTTTGTGCATCCTGAAGCACTCTTAAAGAGAATGACAGCATCAAGTATACAATGCAATTAAATTATAGTTTTAGGACAACTGGTAGACACCAAATGAGCAGAAACTCATGTAAACTGTTTCTTTCTCAGGATTTTGGTGGGATCCTTTGTTATAACTTAAGAAAACAGTGATTTCTCACAGTGAAGCATATGTGGAGGATTTCATGCATTGTCTTGACTGTAATAAGGAGAATAAGGAAGCAGAGGGTTTTCGGCTTTGGTCTTTGGTTTGGGAGTGAGGTTGGGTCAATGTCTCTGTTTTCCTCTACCGAAAAGGAAATGAGTGATTCATCCTCTAATATGTTTCCAGCTTCTGACAACTGTCTGGTCAGGCACTCTGAAGCAGATTATTCCCTGCTTAGGAATGATAGACACCTTGTTCACTTTCTTTATCATCCATGCACAAGATGTAAGCTAGAAGCAGTTAGTCACCTGTCATGCCTTTTCATATCTTCTCACGTCTTTGACTGGTGACCTGTCAAATGCCAGCTAGATTCAAAGATTTATTTTTAAACTCGATTCCCCGTGTTTAAGTGCATTATCAATTATCTGTCATTTGAAGCAGAGACTTTGTTGTGACAGATTTGGACTTCTATTCATACCAAGCAGAATAATTTTACTTGCTTTTAGCAAAGAAGGCCTTTTAGATACTTATTATTTAGATACTACAATTTAGAAAAAAAAAAAAAAAAACAGAAACTAACAACAACAACAATAAAAAATGAAAACAAAACAAACCAATATTTAATATCATTAAACTAATTAATTTCGTTTATCATCCTCTGTACTATACAAAATGATATGGCTACAGTATCAAACCCCAAAAACTGGCTTTTAAGCATACATTTTTATTTCTGCATATGAATGCTCAGTTCTTCACTGAGTAATATGTTTTCCAAATTATAAGATCCTACATGTTTAATTGCCTGCTACACTAAAGATCTATTTGTGGAAAAAAAAAGACTCACTTTTTAGTGGATTATTTAATGAAATTTAGGTACTGATGGTCACATATGCACCTACCAACTGCCTGCCTTTAAAGAAAGACTGGTTTTAAGATTGACTTACTGTGTAATTTATGTTCCTGATGAATGCTTGAAATCTCTTGGGTTCTGTGCTTAAAAATGTTAAAAGCATTTTCTTCCAAGAAATATTGATTAAACTCAAGACACTTTAACAAAAATATATACCTTATCAAATTCCTAGTCATTCCTAGCTAAATAAATAATGATTTCCTAGTAAACTGGAAGCACTAAATGAAACAGAGCCTATGACAATTTACCTCTTTACTACAAAATATATACCTTTGATCTTGCAAATTACTGAATGTGACTACCAAACATTTATCTTAAACTCAGGAATAATGAATGCATTAATATATAGTACTGCAATTTAATCTGTTGGACTCTATTAAATCAGGCAGATTTCTATTCTTGGTCACACTATTGCTCATTATTAGTGCATTACAGCATTTCCTTCAATGTTATGTAGTTTGGTTAATTTTATTACTGCCTCTTTGGGGCTTGGCTGTTTGTTTAAATGTGCTTTCTTTTGGGAGTAAGAGAACTTTAGTAAAGGCCACCAATTTAACCTTTTTAATTTATCAGGTTTTGGCACTTAGCAATTTGTACACTTTGACACTCACATGGCAATTTTTTCTTGCAGCCTATCCGCACTGGGTGGAGAAACTTAATGATACACAATTAGACAGTGGAGATCAGCTCCGATGGGAATGTAAAGCCACTGGAAAGCCAAGGCCTACATACCATTGGCTGAAAAATGGAGTTCCTCTCTGGCCACAGGTACGCTTGGCAAGGCGTGGCCAGTATGTTGCATGCTGCTCCTTTCACTCAGATAAAGTCAGTTAAAGAAGGCACTGAAAAGGACTTCAGAAATTACTGTTTTCTGTGTTAGTTTCTTAAGTGTTAGCATACAGTACAGACAAGTTTTCCATGCATGTCCCCTCTGGACCATCTCAAGAAATGCAAAACTTCATACATCAGTAGTAATTGTCTGTAGTTCAGAAATACTGGGAGACAGGACCTTCTCAGGTGTGTCTGTACTATGGTGTACATCTAAACAATCTCCAGCATGTCTTGTTTTTTCTTTTAAATAATGGTATCATGCTATTTATACCTGTTTTTCATTCTGTGTAAAAAGACAGTAAAAACTCATCTGTATGTGTTGAAACAGATTTCTTCACATTTCCCTCCATATTATGTCATGTTGTTTACTACAATTTTTAAAAAATAATCATGCTCTTCAAATCACTAGCAGACTAATGTAATAAGTGCTATGACTATCACATTTTCAATTCCATTTATTCTTTGCAAATAGCAGAACTTGCCATCAAGACTATTAAAATGGTCCACGTAAGACTCTTAGAATGTAAAGCATTTAACTACAGTCACCTGATATATTTTAGAATTAGACATAAATAAAAGTCTCTTTTCCTTTTAAAAAACCATTCATGGTAAGGTCTGCTTTTTATTTCTCTTTATTCTTTTTCTTTCACCAAATCTTAAAAGCGTCAGCCCACATCATGTGGGGTTTTGCCTAACCTTTTCATTTTTATAGTCTCAAATTATTTAAAGAAAAGTTTTGTAAATTTATTTCACCTGTTTTCTGAGATTAAAATAAAGCTGCTCGATTTTGGGTAAAAAATGTCTCCACTGGCAAATGAATTCACAGAATGGATTTATGAATATAAAAGATGTAATGTCTTTCTTTTCAGTGAATGTCACTTCTATCTGTGAACATCAACCAATTATGCAAACAATGAGAAAGGAAACATAAACACAGTTTACTTTTGAAGCTGTGAAGCATTGAAAATAAGGTTATATGGCTTTACTTTATCCATTTCTGTCTTTTTAGATGGAACTATTAGTCCTGAAATTGAAGCAATTTAAATGTCTCTACCTTTTAGGTCTCTGATTTTCCAAACCATTAGTTTCACCAGGCCCTGAAATTTCAAATTAAATTTCCTGTTGAACTAGGTGGGGGCTTACAGCAGAGAGAAATTTTATCACACTTTCCTCTGCATTCCCAAGCAACTTATTCCTTATCAGTTTTAACCCACAACAACAGTTCTAACTAAACCTAGAGTTGTTTTATAGCTGTTCAAATTATTTATAATACAGCTGCATGAAGTACACATCTCCATAAACAACTTTTAATGCCCCTTCTCTTCCGGCTGTGGTAATTATTTTCTATTAGTGGACCTTTTAAATGAGAAATTTGCACTAATAATTGAGGCAATTAGGCCCTTTCATTCTTACTCATGCAAGCAATCTTTTATACTTACTTTTATGAAAATAGTGCCATGTCTGTAGCCAAAGATTTGCTAGAGATATGAAGATCATCAGATATTTTATACCCACAACTGAGTTCTTGCCTCATTAATCTTCCCAAGATGAACTGCTTTTAAACAATATGTAAAATTAATAACAAACAAACTAGAAAACAGACAAAGGTAATCTTGGAGATAGAGATCTTGTGCTGAAAAATATTTACCTTTAAATAGTTTTGGACTTTTTAGTCTTGTACTTCCTTATATAGCAAGGAAAAAAGTAAGCCAGAGGAAATTTGTTGCTCAGTTTTATTTTAGGTTATTTTTTGTCCCTTTGCCTTAAGCAAATAGCACAGCAAATTTCCTATACCTTTTATTTTTTATAGAATGATTTTTTAAACTTTTTTTAATTCTGTTACAGAGCAGGATTGAGATGGCTAATGGTGTTCTGATGATCCACGGTGTGAATATCTCAGATGCTGGAATGTATCAGTGCTTAGCAGAAAATAAGTATGGCACCATTTATGCCAGTGCCGAATTGAAGGTTTTAGGTGAGTATTGAAAAACCACAGACTGTTCCCTTTTTCCACTTTGATAATTACATTTTTTCTTAGTCTGTTATGATAAAAAGCAACTTCTGCTGGTCCAAACAGCAGAGCAGATAAAAGTGGTTCCTTTCTAGTCTCTTTATTTGTGTGTGGGTCCTTTGTTGCCCCAGAGAGCATAGGGCCTTCTGTTAACTGAAAATGTTCTTTAATAAATAACTGACAGTACATTTTGTGACTATTTCTCATATAAGGCTATTTCAGTTCAAATAAATGGAAAAATATATTTTACTCCCTCAAACATATGTGCAGGAGATGAAACTTACAGAAAGTAAATATATTTTAATCGCTATTAAAATTAAATTATTATTTCTGCATTGGCCATTATTCAAAGGTAATTATGCATTAGTTTTAAAGCTATAAAAATTTCCTATGAGGTCACCAAAACAGACTGAATGCTAGAAATTACATACTTGGGTGAGTACCACCCAAAATAAAGCAAATACCCTACAAAGAGTTACCTGGAAATACAGTAAAAATGTTATAATTCAAAAGCTGAAGTAGGCAGTTAATGAAGACAAACTTGAAGCATGTCTTTTCAACACCCTAGTTTTCCTTAAAGCAAAGTGTTGTAACACACAATGGGACAATAATGATAAGAATCCTTCCATGGGATTGAGACAGACATCATCAGAGTCTTATCATCTTTATTAGAGTATGATGTAGCTGGAAGACAGATGTCTGTCAAAGTAGTTCAATGGTCTTATCAGAGATTAGAGGTCTCTGCACTGCTCAAACCTGGCAAATTTCAAAACCGGCACCTAAGAATCATTCCTGTAAACTCCCAGTCAAACGAATAAGACAGCTGAAGTTACTAAAATAGTATACTAGACTTCAGCTAAGATTTGACTCTTTTGGAGAATAACCTGTCTAGTACATCTCCACTATTTCCTAGCTGCTCAACACTAGAATTTCATTGATAAGTCTTAAAATGATTTCTTTATAGCCATAAAGTTAAAAGACAATGTCAGTGATTGCTCTCTTTCCATTATTTAGTCATTTGTGATTCAGTCAGCAAAGAGATCCCTAGTGGTTACAACATTCTTTTGCTCTGTTTTTTTCTTTTATATCTGCTATAAGATAGGTATACCTACTATGTCAGGTAGTTGCACACTTTTTTGATGTTCTTTAATATCAGAAACAGCCACATTGCTGCAGTAAAATTAGTCTTTCATTTTGTCACTTGTGAAATTGTACCTCTGTTAAATTTTAACGATAATATTTTATTAAAGAAGCCATTGTGTTTAATTTTCTGCTTTACTAAAGGGATAAGAACAGAATAAATTGTCCATATAAATATCTCTGCTATGAGAATTAACCAAAATAATGGTAGGAAATTCCTACATGTTTGAGGCAATGGAGTGTAATATGTTCCTGTAAATGTAGCTGAGATAGGGGCTTTGGTTTTGCAAAACTAGTTTAAGAAAAACACAAACACATGAAATTACTTGAGGTCATTCCTTTCTTCGTATGAAATTACAGTAATTAGTGTCATTCTGTGATGCATTTATTAGCTTAGCTATGGTTTGTTTGTGGGACGTCTTGAAAAGTTAAATACTAAGAACTAGACATAGTTATGTATCTTCTATTAAGAAGTTCTCGCAATTCAATTCCCACTCTTCAGACAAATCTAAAAAGAGAAAACAATAAAATTTCTCTAACAGCAATACTTCTTGTGAGATTTAACACTAAAGAGTGTACTTTGTATAGTTGTAGAATTTAAATTTCTCTTAATTTTGAACTATTTACTTCTAACAAGTTTTTGATAAAATACAGAAAAAAAATAGGAAACGTGCAGCTAAAACAATTGTATTATTTAATTTCTATAGCTGTTGCATTTCACAAGCAATTTTACTCTAATATACTGATGTGAAAGACTTCTCATTAATCCATAACTAGATTAAGTTATAGACCTGCTATATAGTTCTGGTGTCTGATTTCAAAGATTTTGTAAAATGTCATCTTTTACATGATTTCCAAGAGACAAATGGAGATTCTATTCCCAAAACCAAATATATTATTCATCTTCTGTGAGAATTAATGAAATAAGAAGCTGTGATTATTTTCTCTAGACTTAACATACTTCTCTTTAACAGCTTCAGCTCCTACTTTCCCACAAAATCAAATGAGAAAAACAATAATTGTTACCAAGGGCCAAGAAGTTGTTATTGAATGCAAGCCACAAGCCTCTCCAAAGCCAACTATCACCTGGAAGAAAGGAGACAAACCATTAAGGGAGAGTAAGAGGTCAGAATTCTGTTCATTAAACTAAATATTGTGTTTACATGTCGGAGTCCGTGATGTGATATGAACATGCAGTGAGTGACAAGAACATGCATAGGTTAGCATGGGTATTGCATAATTATTTTGTTAAGCTGATTTGTTTGACAGTGGTGACTTTATTGTCTCCACAATATTGAAATGAAAAATATTAACATTGTTCAGAGATGCAGTCAGATGGAAAGGTGTTGTTATCTAGGGCAGGGGGGAGGTGTTGGGAGGTGTGTGTGGGGGTATCTCTATTTTCTGTTATTAATTTCAAAAATATTTCATTTATACTGTAGAGATGCTAGAAATTTTATGAATGAGAGTATCAAAAGCATAGAGGCTGAAGTGATCAGGACCACATAAAATATCAAATGTGCTTATTAATTTGAAATAATTTTACTAAGACAGATTTTCAGCTGGATCACAATGGAAGTCTATATAAGAATAGCTTTAACATGATTCAGAGAAGGAAAATGCAATTCCATTATAGGACTTAATTATACAAGTAATTTCTGTACTCAGCAGCACATCTGTTTAACAGAATATGTTTGATTAAATAAGCTCTGTCCAGTAAGAGTAGTTTAAGCACTGCAGGTTAAATGCCAGATGTAATTGCACTTTACAAGATTGCTTATCTGTACACTAGAATAGTTTTGCTGCTCTGCACATGGTCTTTAAGTACAAAGAGCAATCTTTTTCTGGTACTGTCTGTGAATGAACCACTTAAACTGACTTGTGTGGCATTAGTCAGAAAGATAAAAGAAAGACCCTTTTTGTTCATTTGTGCAATACTGATGAAAGCAGTAGAGTGCATCTGTCCTCATTAGCGACAAAAGCCATTCTATTCAGGTGTACTGTATTTTCATCTCATGCTATTTTGTTCTGAGAAGGAAAAATGGGTCACTTCTCATGCCATATTGACTTTTTTTTTTTTTTTGGAGGAAGGGAATGTAAAACAGCATTATATACAACACTTTACTAACAGGTGTGAGTTGTACAGTATATATTGACAATGTGACAGAAGGTTATTACAAAGTTGAAAATATCAAATATTGTGACTCTGATGTCTCTATACTGTACCTACAGAGTTAACACTTTTCATTACATGACCTTTTCCTCCCATCTCCACAAAATTCACTATGGTTTCTCTGATCACCACCTGTAAATCACATTTTAATCCAACACCCATAAAGCACTTTGGTAATTGTGTCATGTTTGTCCAAACATAGACTAACACTGAAGTTAAAATTTTATCAAAGTAGATCTGGAGCTACATTTTTGGTATATGTATCTTTTGATACTTTCTTATTTTGACAGAGGCTGGAACGGGAAGTGGTGAAACATGGAAAATAAAAAACTGGTTGAACTATTTCAGATCTTTGAAAAAATAGGGTTGTGTTCAACTTAATTTTGAGTCAGTTGTTCAAGGATTATTTTGTGTCAGAGCAGTTCCTCTGCACCTACTGTTTATAGAGGGGTGTGGATGAGGGGACTGTCAGTTTCAAGGGAACTTAGTTCTGCCTCTACATGCAGTATGTTTTAAACAACAGCAGAGTCTGTTTGAGGAGAAAGTGAGGAAGCCTTTTGTGATTTGTGAAAGGAATTGTAACTCAGTGGAGGCAGTATGTGTGCTTCTAGGTTTTGGACACTCTGAGAAGGAATTATTGGAAGGAACTCTGTAAAATAGTTTTAAAAAGGAATAAACTGACATGAGAAGCATATCCATATACTTTAAAAATGGGAGTTCTTCATAGTCTGCTGACTTATCCCAACAGAAAATAACGATTATAAACTGTCATGTGATGAATTTGCATAGAATATAAAGCTATTAGAGATTGAAAAAAAAAAAAAAAAAAAAAAAGGAAAAAAAGCGAAACATTCTGGTTAAGTAATAAGTAAGGGCAAGGATAGGTAAGCAGAATATATTTTCTTCTTTTCTGCCACAAGTTTTTCCTCTTTGAAAGCGCTTGTATCAATTGCAGAATGTGTTTTAGTTTTGTGAAATCTGTGAATCCGGAAAAGGAATTTGATCCTTTTAGCCACATCAATAAAAAAGAAACCTTCTCCTCTACAGGGAAGAGCAGAATTTGGCTTGACTAGTGGGCCTGCTATTATGCCTTTCACCCTTTCCAGGCTCTTTTGCTCCTTTAGGTGTTTTTAATACAACCAAAAACTGGTTGACAGAAATATATTCTGTGATCTCAGGTGACGTTTCCATTGGTAATTGAGTGGAAGGCTGTTTGTTCCTATGGGACTTACGGCTGAGTACAGTTATCACTGCAGTCAGACTTTGACTCAAGCTCCTGGAACTTAATGCAATCTGAAAGCCTCAAATGTTTCAGATTCATTCAAGAGCCACACACTTGGCAATGTAAGTGTGAAAAGTCTTCATTACCTTCATCTCTTGGTCTGTTTTTACCTCTGTACAAATTTTCAAGACCTTTATATTTCACAGTCTGTCTATGTTACTAGGTTTGCCATCCAGAAATCATTAAAATCATTATTCTGAGCAGCAGATAATTTGATTCCTCTTGGATAGCAACAGTTCTTTTGTGACAGTTCTTTTGAACTGTGTTTTGAATGAGAGGCAAGTCTATGAGATTAAAACAAAGTAGGATATTTTCAGCTCTTTGCTGACAAAAATTATCACTCCAAGTAAAGTCTCAAAATGTTTTAAACGTGATGACATTACTCCTGTAGAAACACAGTTATTTAATGAAGATTCCAAAATGTTCACAATTCGTTCTATTAACCAGATACAAAGATCAAGACCTGATGCAGAAGAAATGAAAACAAATCAAACAAAAAAAAAATGGTATTGAAGATCTGTTATGCAGAAGATTAAAACTTCCAAAGTTCAGGGCGTAGTCTGTGAAGCTTACTGATATAGGACATTTAATGACAGCATTAATTCAAATCTCTTTGATATATCATTATCTCAGTCAATCACTAATACATTTAATCAAACATAAGTTCATCTGCGTCTTCATCTAAAAGTTAAAATGAGAGTTGTTACACTTCTATTTTGGAACTAGAATGCAGCTGAACACAACACCAATGTCAGTGGTGTAGGTAGAAAAACAAATTTAAGCTGCATGTTTTCATCAATCATCTCACAATAATTAAAATTCTTAACTATCTTTACCAACCACTTGTCTCTGTAGTCTATTGTCTCATAGGATCAGAGATGATTGTCTCATTTAAGGCAGGCTGTGATAATGTATACTCTGATTGTTTGTTTGAACAGTAAGTATTTTCATCCGTAAGAATTCTGTAAAAAAAACTTTGACAACTTTTAGTTTATAAGTAATTTTGGTTTTATAGAGTAATGGATTACATAGAAAAAATGGATCCAAGTCTGAGAAAAAAGTTCTTGCTTTGATTTGTAATAAAAGGTTGGGTTGGAATTTTGCTTTAGGTCCTAAGTAGGAGGAATTGGGCTCTTGGGCAAGAGTACAGTATGTTTAAATGGAATTGCTTGTGTTGCAGTTTGTGCCCACTGTCTCTGGTCCTGTCACAGGGCGAGAGAAGAGTCTGGCTCTGTCCCTTACTTTCTTCCTTCTGTGTGCTTATCAGTTGATCAGTGTGTTGATCAGCTGGGATGCTCTGATCTATAATAAATACGGCTATATAATGAGTTATTATCAATGCTTCTTCATGATACATAAAATTCTCCATTCAGACCTGTCCCTAACCCGCTTGGCCACCAAACAAAAAGATGTCACTCATACTAAACCTGCCCACTGTGTATTGCCATATTGCAAAATTACTTTCTGCTTGACATACTCTTCATTTCCCATGTGTCTCACCTGAAATTGGGACTGATATGAAGCCACAGAGAAGCCTGTAGAAGCTGCACATTGAAGAAAAAAGTACTAGATATCAATAGTAAGTGCTCTGACAGTCAGTCCTTTAATATTACAAATAAAATTAATGGATATTAAAAATAGGGAGACATGGATATTTGTGAAGTTATCAGACATTACAAACATGGAGAAATATTAATGAGGAAATTCTGTCTTCATAGTCATGTGGATATAAAATTTCAAGTCAAACACTGATCTATGAAGTACACGAAAGATTAACAGAGCCCATTAAGTGAGAATCATCATCTATACATACTAAAATTAGAATAAAGACACTGGATGGGACAAAGTGCTCAAGTTACATGTGACAATATACAAGGAAACAAAGTGAGGCTGCTGAAATTTTGCATTTACCTAAGTTTGCATAATTTTGCTTTCTTTCAGTTATGTTTTTCTAAATTCAGCAGTTGTGAAAGAAGTCAGAGAAAAGAAAGAGAATGAATAGGTCTTTTTTGGGGGTATTAGATTCAAAATACCAAAATTAGACAAAGACACAGGGAAGCCTGAGACTATAGCTTTTTACCAACCTCCAAGTTAATACTGAAATCTTTGACCTACAGAAATAGTTGTCCTGTATGCCTGGATATTTCATCTGTCATACTTTGCTATGCAATTAGTGGAAACACATAGAGCACTTAAATCTAAAAATATCACCATTCAAAAACTTAGAAATGGACAGGTTTTTATAGTCTTGTCGTCTCTGAAACTCCTTCATTTTCAGTTTTGACAGGTTCTTATTACAGTTTTACTCTTCACTCTACTATATTTAAGAATCTGTCAATGTTTCCATTGTCAGCTCCTATTTTAATAGCTTTTAAGTATAATTACTATGGAAAAAAATCAAAGAAGGAAAAGAAGGAGGTTTCAGAGCAGAAACGAAAAAAAGATTGAGTTTGCAGGTGAAATGTGTATTCAATTTTATAAAGTGCTTTGGTTAGTACATGTTGTGTTATACTTTTGAATATGAGCATGCATTTGTGTGTGACATAGGTATATTTTATATGCTTTCTTCATATTCATGGTAGTAGCTTTCCAAAAGAATTTCCATCTAACTGTGGTATGCAACATTTGTTTAAACTGAAAACTGTGCACTGTGAAGGCAACAGAAAGTATATATGTAAAATGGATGGGAAATTATTCTGAACCATATTTTTCAGTTTGTCTACGGGCCCCTGATTTGCACCAGACTCAACCTGTACCTGACAGAAGCTTTCCGGCATCTGTGTGATCAGCCACACAGGTAGCACAGTAGTTTAGTCTAATGCCCTTGCACTTTTTGGAGAAAACACTCTACCTTTTTTTTTTATTTTTTTTTCTCCTGGTAATAAAGAAATATCTTTAGAATTAATCCAACTATAGGAGCAAATTAGTAACTGGTTTGAAGGCTTTACTGTGTGCCTCCCAGTTAAATATTCAAAGGAAATGGACATTTGTAAGTTTTAATTGGTTTAAAAAATAATATTTTCCACAGGCTAGCAAATAAATTACATTTTTATATTCAAGTAAATTGTTATCTACAAGATCTTATATGACTTCTCTGAGCTGAAATGTCACAATCTTTCTTCCCAGAAATGGTATTCAGGACAATATGTTCTATTATTTCTCCTTAATACAGTGTTTCACATACTCTGCTATACAGCTATTTAGGCACTTGCTGACTCTTTTGAGGGAAATAAGACTTGATTCAAATCCTAAGCATATGTTTAGGTAACAGGGCATTGAAGTGTATGTTATTTTAGAAAAACATTCTCTTCTTCACACATTGGATTGATGTTTGAAGTGTTCCACCATATCTTAGCAATTTTCAATTCAAACAGGATTTACTTGTGTGAAAACAGATATGCAGTTGCCTTCAATAACCCCTGCTGTCATCCAGCTGCTTTGGCAGCACAGTGGAAGCCTTGCATAATTATTCTGTAGTATCCATCAGGCACATGTTAGTGTTTTTGACCTCTGCAGTTACCTACAGACTAGACACAAGTACTTGGGTAGGTGAATCCCACCTTGTATGATCTTGCTTTTTGGTATTTCTGTACAGTTGCATTTCTTGGGGTTTTCCTCAGTTACTGAATTTTAACTATTCAATATGTATATATATATATATCCCATAGCCCTACTGGAAAGAAGCAGCTGAAGAACGTAACTATTTTAAGTTGCTAACAACACAAGATATTTGATCTGCTGTTTATATCTTGAATATCTGCTTACATAACTCAACTATCTTTTGAGCAAACAGTTTGTGAATTCTGATTTAACTGTGATTCATTTCTCTGCTGTTGTTATAAATGGCTGCCTATCTGTGCACCACACAGGCAGAATATGGCAAGTCATGTGTGGCCTAAAGGTTTTTCTTTGCTTAAGGCTCTTCAGACTATGACTTTCAGCATAATTTCTCCTTAAAAGAAAGTTCATCTAAAAATCTTGGGAATTTAAACACTTAAGTTCACACTACCAGCTGATCCACAGATTCCCAAGTGACAATTTAATGATCAAAAAGTAGTGAAGAGAGAAAATGCTCAAGACATTAAGAAAGAGAAACTTCATGACAGAAACTCTAATCTTTCTGAGAGAGTTCTGCAAGTCACTTCTTTTCAATTTTTGCATAAATCATGGGCTAATTTATCTGTGTCAGGCTCATAATGGGAATTAGAGAAAGGGTTATAAAGTAGAAAAGGGAAACAGTGATAACCTTGACTAAATACTAAAAAAATCCGGCAAGATCATAGTTCACACAAAAAGAATCTTTGTTCCAAAGCACAATTGTTTTACTAATTGACCATATTACACAACTTTTGACAAAACAATGATTTTAGCCTCACTCCTAAACAATTGTCACTGTTCACTCATGTTCTCTTATGAAGAACATAATTAAGGAAACAGTCCAGTACCCAGAAATGTTAAATGTTTTGTGCTTTGTGGGCTTCAGGCATGAGACTAACTTTGCTGTACCTATGGGTGCAGTTAGGTCTGGTTTCAGTGACAAAGTTAAACTGCTGAAATTTCCATCCCTCATCTCAGGCCTCTTGCTTTACAGTGAAAAGATTTAGGAATCCAATTCAGGTGGAAAGTAGTCCCTTTATTTCACCTAAGTTTTATTTTTTGTTCTCATTTTTTCGCATGATCATTACCCTTATCAGCAGGTCACACAGAGCAGCCCAGAAAGGATTTAGGTTAGATATTAGGAATAAGTTTTTTACAGAGAAAGTAATCAGGCATTGGAATGGCCTGCCTAGAGAGGCAGTGGATTCACCGTCCCTGGAGGTTTTTAAGATGAGACTGGATGTGGCACTTAGTGCCATGGTCACAGTGGTGTTGGATCAAGGGTTGGACTTGATGATCATCTCGGAGGTGTCTTCCAACCCACCTGATTCCAGTTCTGTGATTTGAGTGACCGGCCATGGACCAAGACATGCTCACAGCAGAGCGTCCAGGACATCATCCAAATCCAGTCTCTCGCTTTTCTACCTGTATATCCTGTACATCAGCTAGGGCAGATTATTTACCTACACAAGTAAATCAAAAGGTGCCTTGTGATCCTGCCTGGGACTTCACTGGGATGTAATCAGCTGTGTTATTCAAGAGTTAGTCTCTGGATAGATTTTAGCCTGCATCAAGTAGTTGCCCCCTAAGCAGTTTTTAGGCATCTTAAGAGTTTGTGCATGCCAAAAGCCAGTCCTTCCAGACAGTCTGCATGCTGCCACCATATTTTGAAGACTAATATAATTTAATAGGATGAAAGAAGTTCTATGATAGCTGGCTTCAATACATGGAAGGAATATGCCTATTTTCTTGATGGAGAAATAATCACTATTTAAGCTGTGCAAGACATGGGCCTTACCTCAGCCCAAATCTTTGGGCATTATCACTGAATTAATTACAAGATAAATAATAATTTCTGTCACTCAGTGACATGTCACCATATAGCAATAAACTGTGTAAAGTCTGTAGGCAACAAGCCTATTTTTAAATTAAAAAGACGCAGAATGTTAAAAATAAATTCCCAAGGCATGGTGGGAAATTTGTGAACTGAACCCAGGTGGTTCAGACTGAGAAGTTTTGTCAGAGTCTAGAATACCATATGTACTTCAAATATATCTTTTAGTTTATAGTACTTAAAGGACTATACTACATTTTAAGTGATGCTCATTTTGTTAAATCTACTAGTCAGCATCCATGATCTGTGTGGAGACTACAAAGATCTACACATGGGCTGCCATAATTCATTTTGCACTAGAAAGCCTCCTTTCCAGGGAATATTTTTCTTTATCTGTCATAAATCTAAATTAATTAGGCTGGTGTTTCAACAGATTATCATCTATTGCATCAAGATTTAGTGATCTTTGTAGCTATATCATGAAAATTATTATTACATTTCAAAATTTAAAAGGAATTTGTGATGCCTTTGACATATTCTCTCACATTATATTCTGACATGCCTCAGTCTGTCAGTCTCAAAAATTGATGAACTGTCAGTATTTATACAGTAATTGCTCCCAGAGAAGAAGGATAACTTTATGCATATTTTCAAAAAGTTAGATATGTTTTACAGAAAATTGAATTGTGTGCAAAAATTTAAACAAGTGATTCTTTACTTAGAAAAAAAAAAGTATAGTGGAAACTGGCTTTCTAATGGGATTAGCAAAACAAAAAAAAAGACTTACATTAGTTTAGAAAACAATGCTACAATTAATCCACATAGTCATGATCAAAGATAATGCCTCTCTCCAGATTAATGATTTACAGGCCTCTGCCTAATTATGAACAGACTTCAGTCCATAAATGACCATAAATTTACTACCCAGTCAACAGTCAGTGGTATGACAATGAATCTATATATTATCCAACAAAAAGATACTTTAGGTAAGAACAAGGGACATCTGTCACGTTTGCATTTTTGCCTATTTACGAGTACTGTAGAACCTCAGTCATTGCAGTCGTCAAGGTTCAGATTTGCTTCACTGTGAAAAAAAAATAGGCACCATGTTTTATCATGAAAATTTTGTCTTTTTATCTGTAAGGAAAGCCAGAGTACTCCTTTACTTAAATAATATGACAATTAGTAACACAAATCAGTATCACACTGTTACTGATTGCAGGTTATTTTTCTTGTCTTTAACACTATCAGTCTCATGGTGTTAATTTAAAAGAACTTTAAATGAAATGTTCCCTAGTCTCCCTAGTAAATCATGGAGAGAAGGCAAGAATTTGAAAATATTTACTAAAAAAACCAAGATGAGTGATCTATCACTAACTGCTTGTAAATTGTAAACTCAATTACTACTGTGGAAGAAACTATTTCTAATATGATCTAGTTGTGTATAATACAAATTTCACCATGGCATATTACCAGTATAAGTGAAAATCAGATTACTCTGATGTTAGTGACTTCCATGGAAGCAGATTTTCTACATACATATCTGAGATTTCTGTATTTCTCATCTTCCTTTCAGTGGCTGCATACAACTGCTGTTCCTAGGGGAGGTAAATGAAAGTCAGAGGGAAAAGAATCATAAATGTAATGCACATAGGAAGGTTAAAAATATAGCAAGACTTCTGTTTAGCAGATTAGCCTTGAAAAAGAAAAAACATTCTAGTGAGAGAAAGCAATCAAGACATTTGATATTTGTGGAGACTTCTAATTACTCAGCCTTGCCTTCCCTTCCACTTTCCTCTTACTAAATCCCTTTAAAAATTATTTCTCCAATTTCTGTTTTTCAAATTTAACAGAGCTTCTGAGTTAATTAATATGCCATTTTAATCATATTGTTAAAAAAATATTGAGTAAAATTGGCACCACCTTTAATATCTGCAGCACTTCACAGGACCTAATATACTACTAGGCATTAATTCCCCTGCCACCATAGCCTGTCACCTCTCTACACTTTTTGTATTATGCTGATTGGCTATTATCTCTTTGCCTGTGTTCACAGTAGACATAATCAGCCTAGAGGTAGGAAATGTGTAATTTAAATTTTACCACAGTGTCATTAAATTAACTGTGCTGAAACCATTGAAACATACTTAAAGGATTAAAATTTTACAGGTTCTAGTTAAAAACTTGAGAAGACATATGAGAAAGGTGTGTTATTTTCATATGTGTGGCTTAGGGTCACATTGCATAAAATCCTCTCATTACACAGTCTGAAAGGTGATGATATGGTATTACACCAATATAAGAAGCTATACAGTGTGGTGGAAGTGTGGTTATGTTGGAATCAGAAAAATTCTTTCATTAGAGAAGAGAGGAAAGAAATCACTTTACTGTAAGTGAGTGATAGTTCAGTGCTGGGGAGGGTTAGCACCTTTGGTAAATGTTTCACCTGAAGCCTAAATTTGTATCAGGCAGGTTTGTGCACAGTAGTGGTTGTTCTGCAGCAGGCGGATGAAAGAACCAGAGTATAGGACAAGCACTGCAACAAGGATGACATACATCACCTTGGATTTCTCTCTTCATATATGGCTTAAAAATGAGTGACTCATTTGTGTTTGAGATATGGGTCCACTTGTTCTTTTTCATCCCAAAATTTTCCTCTCTGCATAAAATTTACCTTTTGATGAATATCGCTTTTGGATTGAAGAAAACACTACTTCTTTGAAGTAGTTTATTTTCGGTGCAGCACAAACCCTACTGTGATTGTTTTAATCAAATACTAAATATAATTCAGATGTTTAAAAAACTTGGTTTAGAATCTGTACTGGATAACTCTAATTTTACTTTTTTTTTTTTTAACTAAAGAAAGGCAGCCTACATTCTCATAGAAAAGTAAAACAAGGTGTCAAAGCCGTGTTTGTATGCCTCTAATAGAGATATTGAAAGTAACATACTGTTTTACACAGACATATACAGAAACCTCTACAGCTCAGAAACTGAAATCGCTTATATTGTAAGAAAAAATTGTAAGAAAAGTAACAACATTAATGTACCTTTAATTTACCTTAGCCCTTAAGTAGAATTAGGAGAAATCAGTTCAGACTTCATGACAGACATTTGTGTACCTACAAACTAATCTTTCTCAGCCTATCTCCTTGATCTAGGATTTCACCTTATTCTCCTTATTCTGATTTCATGTATCACTAAGCTCTGAAAAATCCCTGTCTCGAAGCACAACATGCACTAATTTTGCTCTGACAACCTTGTAATGGGAATTATAACACTTAATACTTTTTTTCTAGGTAAAAACAAGGGAAGTAAAAGACCCTCTGTGCTAATATTGTCTGAGTTATATGACAACAGAGATGCTGTTTTTCACTGTTTTGGGTTTAATGGCAATTAGCAATAAACTGCACCATTTATTTTATCTCTGTACTGAATATCCTTCAGATGAAAAGCAGTATTTGTGGGGACTTAAAATTCCTAGTACTTCAGGAGCTAAGTGCAGCATTCAGGAAGATAAATCAGTTGAAGTTTTTATGACTATATTCCCCTCAGTGGTGAATTTGTCTTGAATAAGTTTTTCAGCACTTCCTCACTTTCTCATGCAAGACACAGAGTATTGCAGTTGTGTTGTTGTATTTTGTTTGACGTTTTCATTCTGTGTCTCTTTTCAGGATCAAGGCCCACACAATAGTTCTTTGTTGTCCATTGATTACTCACTCAGGAAAATCTTAAATCCTCCTTGATATTCTGTTAATACACAGCAGTTTCTGAACTCTAATGTCAGCTTAAAAGACTTGTGCAATTCAGACTGTTGAATTTAAGCACATGTGCTTTTGCCTTCAAGACATGATTTCTGCTTGAAGTTTGACTTCTGCATTATGGCTCAACTGCACTTTCATGACACCGAGATAAAAGCATATACCAGAAAGTATAATCCAGATTTTGTTCTAAAGAGAATCCCCTGTGTCTAATACAAACTCCTATAAAAAGAAATACTTGCAACCGCAGCAGTAAATGAATCCCTATTTATTAAAATTCATTTATTCCTTACCAAAGGACTTTCTGTTCCATTAAATGTAATTTGCCTTATAGTATTAATGAAAAAATTTGCCACTGTAAAAACATAATATTGAAATAAACTAATTCAGGCCACTGACAACAGGACACTAGAGTGTAATAGAACTGACTGTATATTGGTTGGATAACAATATTTTTGAAGATCATATCCTCAATATTTTTTACTTTTAATTCTTCAATTAATCAGTTTTAAGTTAGCCCCTATCTGTGTACTACCTTT
>VXBX01005869.1:17598-31403 GCA_013400415.1 Scytalopus superciliaris | reverse complement strand
TACCTTTATTTTGTGAGTGTGTTTTTGGTTTGTTTGGGGTTTTTTGAGGGGAGGGTTTGGGGGTGGGGTGTTGTTTGGTTGGTTTGGTTTGGGGTTTTTTAATTATTTTTTTTTTAATGTAGATAATTGTCATACAGGCATGGGGTATAATTTTAGGAAATAAGATATAAAAGAGAAAAAAAAAGACTTCCGCCAAATTATTGGCGTTACATTCACACGTTTGTTTGGATTTTTTTAAAAAAATAAGTTATATGGCATCTACTTTACTCCCATTCAAACAGATTTGTGAACAGATAAAAAGCATATTGGCTATATTCATAAGTATTGAACTTGTGTCACCATATTTTTGCCCTGTCATCCAATTGATCTGAAAATCCTTGATTGCACAAATGGCTTAGCAATAGGTAGCACTACCTTGCTGGTAGATCCTCTCCTGCAGAGAAGTCTAATACCTCTTTTCAGGTCATCTGTATTATTTTGTAAATAGACAAAAAGATATTTCTATTTACCTTGATGCAATACCTGAATTCATTTTCAGATAACCAGTCTTCAGTTACTTTGCTTTCCAGAGCTAAAATGCTTTTCTTCAGAGCCCAGGCATGTTTCTCGGTAGTACACATGGCTAACTTCTCAGTGATGTGAGGTAAACTGAGTAAAGCCAAAGGATAACATGGCATACCATCTCCAGGTAACTCTTAAGAGTAACACTCCGTTTATATTTGGATTCATTCATCATCCTTAAGAACAGTAAGTGAGAAAGCACTGTAGTTTAGGAACTTGATTTTATTTCCTTTCAAATTATCCAAACAGTTATTCTTTCTCCCTGCTTTAAGTCTCTATGTAACAAATCATTTTGTTTTCAGTGTGTATCAAAATTTAATTTACTTTTCTGTATATTACCTTTCCCTGCATCACAGCCTCTTTTCCAATTTTCTGCAATAATTTTCAAACTGTTTATTTATCTAGTTTATTTCTGGAGCCCTTTACCAGATATAAGATTTCCCCCTTGCTTGAGAAACTAATTCCTTATGTTTTTTTGCATCTTTGACATAATAAAAATAATTTTTCTCTACATTCCAGTCCTTTGTCAAGTGAGTAGCTTCCCAAGGATTCATCTGTAATCACATCACTGAGCTTCTGCCTTTTTTCACAGATCCTGTATCCGGAATGATTGAGACAGTAAAAAAAAAAATTAAAAAAAGAGTCAGTTGTCTGTCACATTCAGGAATAGCTGTATTAACCATGTTTAGTATTTGTTATTCAACACATGCTGTAGCTTCCAACTGTGACATGACTTTAGGAGACATTTTGTGTGCTAGTATTTCAAAGATATCTTCCCAAAACCACATATGATCCTGCAATGCTTTCAGACTTAGAGACTTCCTTAATTGATCAAACTGAAAGAAATGAGCTAAGATAATTTTATTATTTTAAAATACTATGCCTAGTATTTTCAGAACTTAAGTATTTTCAGAACATAGCACTCACAGTTAAATTTCTCTCTGTTTGGGGCTCCTCAGTAGTTCTGAAAGTATGTTGTGACCACAGTAACAAAGGGTCAGACCTTATTCCACTGCAGGCAGACACTCTGCCCCATCAGACCCATATGGGAAATGCTTAGGTAAGAGTAGGGCTGGAGGAAAAACTGACAAAGGATTTGAAGGGAAGGATAGTCTGAACATGGATGATTATGTTAAAATTCTGCTTAACTTTTGTGTGGAAGCCAAAGGAAAATCAAGCAAATATTTTTCTAAGGTGGACAGAAATATCAAAACTACATAATTAATTGTGCCTTGAAACCATCTGAAAAAGGAAATGACAAAATTGCTGTCAACTATTGAACTAGCTGAGCCTTCACTTTACTACAAAACAAACAGCTAAATTACAGAAGCAACTGAAGCATGTCACTGGTAATATTACAAACATCAAGGTTCGCATTGACAGTTTCACAATACACATTTCAAGAAAAAATGAGGAAAAGGCAAAAGAATTTAGAGATTGATCTTAGGTGATCTTAGGTGAACACAAAGTGCAGGAAAATGGACTCAGTTTTAAAACTCTCGATTCTGGGCTTTGGAAGCATTTTCCCTTCTCCTGAAATACTGAGGACAGGAACATCTTATTGCAGATTCTGGCTTAACGTTCTTTAGTATGATGTCGAGACCTTGCTAGGAAAAATACCTGCCCTGGTTTTAATGCACGTTCTAGAAGCTTAGAAATTTCTCTGCATCTGCTTTCATTCTCATAGCAGAGTGATTGAAAAAAATGAGCATTGATGCCCCAGGTTCTTAACAGCACTTCACGGAGCTCTGCAGTAGATTGCTCTGCGGAATTATTATCCATGTGCTGTTAAGTTGGATTTTGCACTTAGCAAGTGGAGAATTTTGATCAATAGGAGGAATTCTACACAAGGGACTCTGGATAGGCATTGAACTTACTGAAGCAACTAAATGAAGTCTCAAGGAGTCTTGACAAATTACAAGCTGCTGCTCTTGTCACATTCTTAGAAGTAAACTGACTGTGAGCAAAGAACTGCATCAGAAATGGATAAAATGAGAAACAGCTGAAGCACTGCAAGGTGGCACTTTTTTAATTTTGTAGGAAATATCAATTTCCCATTAAAAGATTCATAGGCTGAGCCCAAAACATGATGAAGAAACTGAGATGTCTGACTGAATATTATGCAAGCTGATTATTTTTAGCATCTGGAAATATCCCAGAGGATCTCTATCTCATGTCTACATAGAGAAAAAATGTCATATTTCAATGAATGTAAATTATTCAAAGTTGTGAGAGAAAGATCAAAGGAGGTGAAAAATTGAATTCAGGTAAAATCAGAGGATCACAAATGTTGAACAGCCACCTTGCTTGTCATTTCATGGGTTCATTAGTTTTTAGCCAAAAGTATTGAACGTAATCTGACTGAACTGTATATAGTCCTTTAACTTCATCTTAGCATCTAAATTGAGATCAAAAATTACATAATTCAAAAACAGAGGCAGAAAACTGAATGGAAAGGAACAAATAAAACAGCCTTTCTTCTTTCCCAATAAATTATTTTTAGTTATAACAATTCAGCTTTTAAAAATGTGCAAATAACACATTTGATGTGAATGTTGTCTAGACAGTGCTCAAGCACATGCAGTTCCCAGGTGAGGATGCAGAGTGGTACAACCAATGATGCTTATGTAAGCAGGTTTCATTCTTTGTGGAAGAAATGCAATTCATTATTTAAAATCCAGAAGTCAAGATGAAAAGCCTATGTTTTCTGTGTAGAAAAGCTGGCACTGGCAGTTTGTACCAGAACACATTGCTAGTCATAAGACACAAACACAGCATAATGAAAGACTTGGAAGTATTATTAGTGGTATTAGTGAGACTGATATTCAACGAAATGAAAATACATGAAAACAATAGAAGTATTTTCTCTGATACAAGCCATAGCTCTCATGAGATCTTCTTTAAATACTGAGCACTGTTCATAAAAGAGTATAGGATTTATATGTCCTTTTTTAAGTGAGATAACATAAATGCATTTGTTGGTTAAATGCACAATTTGGAAAAAGTATATTTAAATCTCTATAAATTACACTCTAATTTTCTACTGCAGGATAAAAATAACTTATCCTTGTTTATAAATAATGGCTTGAAAAACACTTAATGAAATGTCCATTGACTGATTTGATCATCCTGCAGTATCTTCATAGCTTGTGATTTATAGATAGGCAAGGGGTCATGGAAACCATTTACCACATTAATAGCAATGTATGGCGTACCAGATCTGAGGCCAAATTATGCCCTGAGAAACAGATGGTGTGTGAATGGAGTTGTGTGAGACAAACTAGCAGAAAAAAGAGGCTGCAGCTCAGACTTTGTGGTACCCAGGACAGAGTCCTATAATAGTTTGTTTTTCAAACTAGAAACCTAGAAGCAAATTATATTCATCGGTGTTTTACAATATGGAAACTACTAAATTAGCCACTTGTGTTGCTGGTCACAAGGTTTCTAGTAATTCGTGTCTCCACTAAATCATTTCAGTGAGACTGTCTACCGGCTGTTGTTAGTCTTCCCTTCCTCATCTCATTTACAGATTTATAACATTTTCAGCTGTCATCCCCTTGTTTTAGAAGTGTATGTGGTTTTACTTATGTTACTTGAAAAGTCAGTTCCTTAGCTGGTCCTTGATTTGTAGCACAGGCAACTAAAGAAGTTCATGGCTGATAGCTTCCTGACTAACTGCTTCGGGTAGCTCTCTTTTTACAAAGCTTTCTTTTCACCCCTTCTCCTCTTCAAGAGGACATAGGTAACTACATTTATTGACACTTTTGTCATGACACTGCATGTCTAATGTATCATGCAGGAAAAGCCAGAGACAGTCTGCAGATCTGTGCCATCCCTACACGCAATTCAGAAACACATCAAGTTTCCCCAGTATTTTGAGATGCTTTTATGAGCACTGGGGGTGTTGCAGCCAGTGCCACCTCATTTTCCTTGACTCCAGTGTCATTTTCTCTCAACCCCTGCTCCTCCACACAGTATGGATTTCCCTCCTCTCCTCTTCATCAAATTCTTTTGGAAAAAGATATATTTGATAAAAATTTTTAGTTGGGGAATTCTCCCACTACAGTGAAAACAACATTGCTCTGACTTGTTTTGTGTACATTGCAACTTCATTGTCCTTGGAACTCTGGATGTGGAAGCTGACTTTGCCTAGCGCTTTTTATATCATTTAAGAAAACAAAACACAACAAGTACTTCCATTGTTGGACTTCTATGGTTTTGTAGGGATTTTTCTCAGACAGTAATTTTTCTAACCTTTGAACTGTTTGATATGATTTCACAAATTAACATTTTTTAAAAGGAAAAGTAGTATTGAAAAGTGCTCATACATATTTACATAGTATCACTTTTATATATACGATTTCTAACATTTAGAGTCCTTAAATACTTGTTCTTAACTTTGTTTTTGCAATACAGAACTTGTTTTAATGTCTGTTAGCTCTGTTATCTCCCATCTTAAACACAGAAAGTATAAAAATCTGATTCAACAAAAATATTTTGTATAAATCCCTTTCTAAACATGAAACACACTTTACTTTGAGAGGAGACCTTCATAGATTTTTGATTTCAGAATAAAAGCTCCGTCCAAATAATGTACAAAATTATTTCTGACATTTGTTTTCTGATGTGTTTCAGCATTGGAGTTTAAAAATAAATACTTCATTTTTATTTTGACTTTCCTTTCTGCTTTTCTTCACTCATGACAGATAGCTAATGCCTTATTTATGGCAATTTATTTTAATTAATTCTGGACACCTGCAACGTATAATTGATTTGGCACTGGTATAAATTTCCTGACTCTAATCCATCTTTTAAACTGCCTTCAATCATATTCAACTTCTCATTTAGATATGGTGACTTGCTTTAGTATGGAATTAATGGATTTTGTTGTTGCTATTTTAACTGCTTTTCATCTATATTGCCTTCCTTCCACTGGTTCAAAAGACTGTATATAAACACAAAATAAAATTATGCTAAATTCACACAACAATTATTTTGGCTAATGAGATAGGATTCCTATAGATTGAAACTGGTGTGAATATGTTGATTAAGGGTTAAAAATACGTCTAGGTACTGAGCAAAGTTCATCAACAAAGAGTCATAGGGTGCTGGACTTTAAAGAAAAAATCTTTGAACTTATATTTGATTTTAATTACCATTTTTAAAAGGAGAATATTTTGATGGTTACCCTCTTTCAATTACCTTCTAATTTCCTCCTATTTTGCCAGTTTCAGGCTCAATATGTTTAATTTCCTCAATTTTCTAATTAAAATAGGAAGTATTTCTAAGATGTTGAGCCGTACAGTTCTGATCTTTAGTGTAGGACGCTACTGATGTGCTCCCCATTTGGAATAATGAGGGTAAGGTCTCTGTAAGATCACTGACCTCAACAATTACTGAAGGTACCTCTGTCAACCGCATTCAGGAGAACAGCTGACAAATACCGAACTAATTAGAAGTGCCATAAAACTGCCTTCTAAGGAGCATAATCTTTAGCTATAGAGAATACCCTCTACAGGAACACAGATGGAAAAGAATAATTTGCATTAAAAACTTTAGGAGATAAGATAACCCTCAACAATTGTATTGTACCCTAAATACCTGCAGTAAATATTCATTAGTCACAAAGAAAGTTTTCTGTATGCTCTGGCGTGAGTACTGGGTTATTTCCTGTGGGGACCAAATATATGTACTATGTAGTCACTATACTATATATTTATAAACGATAAAATAGTTATATTAAAATCATGTATTAAAATATGCATAATAAATTATATATTCTGTGTATATACTTATGCTATGTATCCAATGACCAGCTTTTATTTCTTGCAACTATACTGGAGGAGATGCATATACTATTTTTGGTAAATAGCATTCAGTTTTCTTTATTCATTTTTTCCTAAGTAGTTGAACAAGCAATAACACTGAGGATGCAGACCTGTTTCAGGAAATTCCGTGACCCTTTGCTTATATTTGTGGTATATTTTACACTGATCATTACAGCTCTTAGACGGAAACAAAAAACCCACAGTTAATAAAACATGTATACATGACATTAGATATTGATGAAGTGCCCTATGCCATTAAGAAAGCATCCTCAGATGGCAAGAATAACTGAGATTGTTTTATAATCTCATAAGGGAGGGAAGGAGTTATGTACCTTTCTCTACTACTTTCAGGGATTCGGCCACAGAAAGTCAGCCTAAATTTAGGAGCAGAACTCCAGCAAAGGAAAGATAACAACTCAGTGTTTTTCCATGTGTCTCTGAATCTTTTCAGGTTGGGTGGTTTGGGGTTTTTTGCCCCTTTTTTTTTTCTTTTTTTTTTAACCTTGACCTTGCTTCTTATTCAATACATACCGTATTCCAAAGTTCAATTCAGCAGTGATCAAGGTTTCTGGATAATCATCTGAAAGTCTTAATTTCTTAGAGTTTTATGTAAAACATTCTTAAAACAACAGTGTGCTGTTGTCTCTCTAAATGAAGAGACTTTCTCCCTTACCTCTTGTATCAGTGATGATTTGCCCAAGATAGCAATATATATATTCTTAGAAAACGTGTATATATCACACGATGAATACTACCAGGCAATGGATGTAATCAAACTACATATAATAAAGACAAATAACTGGAAAAGAGGATATGTTTATCCTGAAAATGAGAAAATTTTTAATATCTTAAGAGTCTTTGTTGAATAAACCAGAAATTCTGCAACTGGTTTTTATCAATGGAATCCTTCTTGTCAAATAAATAGAGTACATTTTAAAGGGTTGTTTGGGTGGTGGGTTTTTTGGGGTTTTTTTTTGTTTGTTTGTTTGTTCTTTCTTTTAATGTCAGTAACTTGAAATTGTACATATGAGCTTCTTGTTGGCTTAGATTGTCGACAAGATTAGGGTCTTTTCTTTTTATCTGTTTTACTCATAAACCAATAAGCAGCCTTCGAAAGGCAAAGGAAACGTTCAGTTCAATAACTTCCTAGTAATACATCTCCTGCCTATATACATTTTTGTTTCAGTCAAAAGATAAGCAGTTGATTCTACTGAGGTGGGAATGAAATAAACTCTATGAATACCTGAAGGTATCTTGCCTTTCTTTTGAATGTTGCACGTTCTTACTACCTACAAAGAAGAATGTTGCACAATGTCTGTAACAAACAGGAATGGGAACAACTATTTTGTCCTTCTATCAGTCATAAAACCTGCAAATGCCTAATCATACAGTATCAGACATTAATGTCCATGTCCAGGCCTCGTATAATGTCTTCAGTTACCTCACTCCAGACTAGGGACAGGCTGTGTTTAGCCTTCTGCTTTGTTGTTGATGTTGTTGTAGTGAAATGGCTCTGTTAGTTGTCAAATGTGATTTTGTGTTTGTTTTTCCTATACAACCAAACAATATGTAGACCAAATTCAGCAAATTTGGGCATACTACAGGTTTCTGAAAGCAGGCAAAGCATGCTGACATCACATCCAGTTACCATGTTGAGTATTGCATTGTGATTTACTGCAAATGTAAATAGAACAAGAATTTTTATCAGCTCAATTCAAATGTGCTTTGCTGATAATTCAAAACATTGAACAAATCTTGCTGTACTCTACTTTGTAACGTATCTCAGGAGCTATTTACGATACAGATAGATAGCAACTATCAAATTCAAGGAATTACAATTTCTGCTACCTCAGGACAGGTTCTGCAATAGCTTCATACATTCTGAATTGTAAATCCAGTGGCAAGAGTGGTTTTCCACATTAATGGAAACATGCAAGAAACAACTTATCTTTTCACATACTTCACATTACTTCCAGGGATGATCCACTGAGAACAAGCTGCATGGTTGGAATGATGTCCCCTTATCACTAAATGTTCTTCATTTTCTTCTGTCATGAAGTGTGTTGCTGGATGCCTTTATCAATGCCAGTGAGAAGAGACAAAAACAAGAACATAATAGTCTCCCCTTCTACTCTTTAATACTATGAAATATTCTGAGGCAAGACCTCAGAATGTTCCTCCTGAGGGGAAGAGGAGGGGCAGGCATTGATCACTTCTCTGTGGTGACCAGTGACAGGACCTGAGGGAATGGCCTGAAGTTGTGTCCAGGGAGGTTTAGGTTGGATTTAGAAAAAGTTTCTCCACCTGGAGAGTGATTGGACACAGGAACAGGCTCCCCAGGGAAGTGGTCACAGCACCAAGCCTGACAGAATTCAAGAGGCATTTGGACAACACTCGGGCACATGGTATGACTCTTGGGGATGGTCCTGTGCAGGGCCAGGAGTTGGACTCAATGGTCCTTGTGGGTCCCGTCTAACTCAGCATATTTTACAAGTTTAGAGTTGTAATAGGCAGCTAGATGATCCAGTCTGGATTGCTTTATACCTTATGTCCTCCTAATCTACTGCCAAATAACATTTCAGTATAGCATGTCTTCTTTTAAAAAGGAACCTAGATTTAATACAAACACATAAAAAGATATGGATCCAGCTTTTCCCATGGTAGTTTTGGGGTTTTCCTTCCAGCAATTAATTTCCATTGTCTGTGGCTTCCTGCTATTTGCACTTCTAAACCTTTTCCCTTCCAGGTTATAACCTCCACATTGCTGCCATCTCCTTTCAGGCAGTCCATTTAAAATTATTTAATGGTCAAGTTTTATTTTTCTTAAATAATCATGGCCCCTTATGAAAAAAAAAAAAAAAATCAACACAACCCCCCCACCAAAACCGAACAAAAATAAATAAATAAATAGATAAATAAATTAAAAATTAAAAAAAAACAAACAAAATAAACCCAAAAAACCAAACCAAACCAACAAACAAATACCCCAAACAAAGCAAACCAAACAAAAAAACCTCCTAAAAACCACAGAGCAAACTTTTAAGTTAGGTATCTTGTTCATATATCTCTGTGTTTGTCTTAACCCTTGTCCAATAAGGGTGAAATAAGATAGCAGTAAAATACATTATCCATGCTCAGCCTCTGTACTGAGTGATGGATGTCCAGTATCAATCAGAGGTAGCAGGGAAATCTCTCCACTCAGGTTCTAAAATACAACAGATGCTGCTCTGCCAGTTTTCATTATGCTAAAGTAGTCTAGCAACAAGATTGCTTCTGAATTTTTGAATTTGATGTCATCAGTTTTCTTAGGAATAACAACCCTTTCAGATTTCTCTTTTGACATTGAAACTAAACAGCCAGCACCTCTCCTGTTCTTACATGTAACAGCAAAACAAGCTAAGGAAAACAGTGAAAATTAAAATTCTAAGGACATTAGGATCTGTCCTGCAAGTTAATAGTAAGTAACTATTTACAAAGCATTCAATAGCAGGGGCTTGAATGAAATAAATGCAGTTCTTAAGACTTTTATCTAAAGTCCTCAGCTGTGTAGTGTTAATGAATGTTTGCAATTACTATGAATTTTAACTACTACTCAGCTTTATTTTTTAATTGATTTGTTTACAAAATGCATGCATTAATCACATTAATGTCATATTTTATCATTTTCAAAATTACCTGATGGCAGTTGAGGAACTCTAGGTAAAACAGCTTGTTTCTGTCTTTTTGAAATGCATTATGAGAGGTGATACAGTGAAAAACTGAAATTCTTATTAAGTTATTCTTCTGAAGAGAGTTCATAACAGATTTCGGCATAATATGTTTTCTCAGACCCATCTCATTTCAGTATCTTATGACTATGATTGAAATTATAATCCTGTAAACCCATTTATTTCAATGTTCTGAAGTTTTAGGCAATGAGCAATTAAGTGTGTTACAAAAAGTTAAGTCTTGGCCCTACGTATATTAAAGGTATTTAAACCACAGATTTCTGTGACTAGAGAGAGTCAGTCTTGATGTCAATATGGCAAAATGTGTATTAATGATAACAATATATACTAAACATATGTTCTAATAACAGATATTGAGATTATTATAAGCCTATTTCTAACCATCATTCTTTTCTTGCATCTCTCATTATGTAATTATATAAGTGCTTAATTATTTTTACATAATTGACACTGTTTTGATTGATAGCCCTCTGACACAGTGCAGATAAGGACATGTCTGTGTGGTACCCTACGAAGTCCCAGTACTGTAGGCATGTGAAAAGGAGGACAAGATCAGGCAGGGCCTTCCAATTTTCTTCTATTTTGATCGTGCCCATGCAAAGCCAAATATATAAAATTACTTTTCAGAACATTTGCATGTGCAGTAGTGGCATTTATTTTCAGAATTGTGGTGACTTATTCAGAACCCAGCAACAGTGCATAATATGAGATGCTGATTTTGTGGTATAGTGAAAACAACTTGGTGTCAGAGGAGCAGGCTGAGCTTGGCCTACCTCATGGGCACAATGGGCATCAGGTTGGCACTGAGACTAGTTAAACAATTAGTCTAAGAAATAACCAGAGGTTCAGAGCATCTTTGAAGTGTATGGTTCTCCACTACCTGTTAAGGTGACACAGCCAGTGAGGCTAACATACACCAATACGGACAGAAGTGGAAGATATTACCTAGTTCTGCTATCTCCAGTCTTAAGTGTTCCTTTTTGTTTTCATTGAACTCAGTTGGAAATGCCAGAATCTATAATTGACTTCCATTTAAATATGATTATATTAATCCTTTTACAGGTTTGCCCGTTTGTACCTCTGTGAGCAGATGAATTAATTTTGATAGAGCAGAAATGGAGCTGCTAGATTCAGAGCACGGACTATAAAGGAGACCACTCCTTTTCCCATAATGGGCCTTACTTTTAACCAGGAGGTATTTAAGCGAAAGCTCTGTTCAACTCTCTCCTTTGTAAACTGTAAGGGGGAAAATACTCAAATGTTGCACAGTTTTTGTTAATCAGTGTGAGTGTAGAAGATCTGGAGTTGAGTGACAGTTTCAGAAGCAAGACAGCACTGAAGCATGCTGCTTTTGAGTCCTCTCAATTCTTTACTTTGGATGAAAGACAGATTCCACTGCAGTCATCTGAGCCTTGGGAGTAGCTGATATCCTTACTAAATGAAGTACATATGCCTTTCCGAAGGTCTGACTCCATGCACCTGTCCTTCTTCTGATTTTATTCATTAGGCAATTGCTGTGTTCCTGGAGCATGACAAACAGCAGCAAAATCCACTCCGTGACCTTGACAATGGAAGTAGAAAAGCAGAGAAACCTTGAAAAATGCTGGGTTTAGCCATCAGTCTATTTTAGCAATGTAATAATTTAGGAGCTGGATAAAACTAACTAAATGTGTTTCATTTTAAAGTTCCTGCTGAAAAATAATGAAAAAAATTCACCTCTCAAAGCAAAAAGTGTATTTGCTACTGGTTTACTTTTTGTTTTACTATTGTATATATCTTGGATGAAAATTCTTTCCCTCAGTGACTTATAGAACTAGTCTTAATATTTTATGTTGAAGGAGGAATCAAATCCATAAATAATAAATCTAAACCTTCTAGGTGGAATACACAGGAATATAATGAGTTTCTGTGAGAAATCACAGATTTAATGCAATAATGCAGTATTTTAATGTTGGCTATACTCATTTGCTACTACTGCATGAGAATAAATTATGTCATTAATGTACGCATTCAGATGAAGATAATTACTATATTCTTCACTGATTTTTTTCCACATCACTTAACAGGAATGCAAATTTAGAGATTAAAAAATGAACAAGTGTACTGTAGAGTGGTGTCAAAATGAACAACGTATGATAAAAGATTTTGTATTATTTCATAAAATCCATTAAGTTATATTTGAAAGCCAAAGCCATAACCACAGTTAAATAAAATGAGGAGAGCAATTTGATAAGCA
Source organism: Scytalopus superciliaris (assembly GCA_013400415.1). Classification (NCBI taxonomy): domain Eukaryota; kingdom Metazoa; phylum Chordata; class Aves; order Passeriformes; family Rhinocryptidae; genus Scytalopus; species Scytalopus superciliaris. The sequence goes on along the minus strand of VXBX01005869.1, from coordinate 19,050 downwards.
AATAAAAAATTATCTCAGAATAAAATATTGGTAATAATGGGGGGGGAAAAATAGTCATAAAGGAACTAGGCTCGGTAGAAGGATCTCGAAGGTATGTGTAGAACTCAAAAATAGATGCTAGCTAGCACATTCAGGCTGAGTTTCGAAAGACCTGAAACACTGATGTCCTGTGTTAAACAGGGACAAACAAAAGAAAAACATGGCTTCAGCTATATAATAGACAGATAGAAATGTGTTCTGCCTGTGTTCCAGAGCTTTCAAGAACTGTGGAGCTGAGATACGATAGTCCTGAAGCTCATACTGATATTACAGGTTTTAAACCTTGTTGATATTAATGTAAGTAACTATAAGAATTGCAGCAATCAAGATCTAGGAAACAATCTGAAAAGCCTATGCTATTTGAGCTAGAGAAAATTCATTAGGTCCCTCTGAGCTCGAGAAGAGAACTTTTGTGCCCCAGAGGCTGGGCATTATGTTTGCAGCTTCTAAATTGGAGCCACCTCTTTAGCTCTCACCTCACTTCCTTAAAACACTGGATGATATGCTCACTTCCTTTGCATGGACAGAACTGTACTGCAGCAAAGTTAAAACCACAAGCAGATATCTGCAATGGCTTTAACTTACAAGATGCTGGGCAAAGATTACTTGACTTAATTAAATAAGTAGCTACTCAAGAAGTCACTAAACATTTAACTCGATGTTGATCATTTTTCACCTCAGCTGTCCAGTTGGCTGACTGCTGTCGAGATGTAGATTTTCTATGTGTTAAATGTCTTGCCAAAACCGAATGTGCACTAAGCTGCCATTCAAGAAAGGATTAAGGGAACTATAAGCATGACCACCAGGCTAATGCCCTTGTCTTGATTTGTTATCAAACCCACAATGATTTGATCTATCTTTTCTTCAAAATGCAGTTCTATAAAAAAACATACCCATGCACAAAAATATATTCAGATAAACAGACATGAATTAATTTGCTGGGAATGTAATTTTTTAGATTTCTACAAATTCAACATTTTTAATTCTGACTGTATGTACAAAAGCAGAGTCAAAATTTTCTGGTTCAGGCTGTTCAGCTGAAATAAGAAAATAAAGGTTTTTAAAAGATTCAGTGAAGGATCAGACATTTAATTGTATAATAATTGCAAAAACATATAAATTTATTAACTTTCAGTAGAATTTCAGATTTTAGATTGAAGTATTGCTCTAGACAGGTCTGCAATGTCATCTACCATTTTTTGTATTCCTAAAGCAATAGGGTCACCAGCATTGTCTTATATGTGTCGAGCCACCCTTCTTCAACCTTTCTCCCTGGAATAACAAGGAGCAATTTACAGGCAAAGAGCATCTAACATATTGTGATATTATCTGCTGTTCATCAACAATTTAGACATGTTAGAAGTAATTATTCCTTTGTCAATTTGACTGAGCAGTATATGAGCACTAAGGCTA
>VXBX01005869.1:0-16922 GCA_013400415.1 Scytalopus superciliaris | reverse complement strand
TTTTTTTTTTTTTTTTTTAAGTGGAGAAGATTTACACCTTGATAGTACAACATTCATATAAACATCATTGTCCGTCGAGGGAGGTGATAAAACAGTGTGTTTTCTCTTTATCTTTTTTTAGTATCAGAAGTCAGAGAAAGTTTCAAGGCATGCCAGCACTGAGGCACTCATATTAGTTGCATGAATGAGTACCAAGTTTGGACATCTGTTTTCAAACTTCCCTTAGAAGGCCCGAATCTTTTTTTCTTTCTTCATATTTACAGGTACATATAGAACAGTACAAATTCCAGTCTGCCCATCTGTCTGTCTAGTTATCTGTTCAGCCTTTGAAACGTTCCAAAATTCTTCATTGCAGCCTTCACCTCTTCCTGACCATCAAACTGTCCATTTCTTTCCCCTCTGAAATATTCTTCAACCTATTATGTTTTAGAAGCCAATATTCATGAATTCAGGGGAAGAGATACACCCCTCTAATGGCAGTCAAAAATGAAATAAGTGTCAAAAGAGAAAGAAGGAACAAACAAGAAAGCAGTCAGACTTAAAAATTACAGAAAGTGAGGAAGAGAGAGAATAATTCACATTTCTTATTGAACATTTTGTAAAGATCTAATCCAGAAGCAGTAGGTACCTTTTCCAGATGTTTCTGTACCTTTTGTTTACACAACATGGTGTTATTTAGCTTTGACCTTTTGAATTCATGGTCTTTTGTTTGGGTTTAGTTCAATTATGTCTAACATAATGGCATCTCGCCCATTTTGTTGGATATATTACTTAATGTGCTGTAAGATACAGTTCATTGTTCATTACTGCTCAATATTTATTTGATTTCAGTATGTGACTTACTTGTCACCATTATCTATGCAGTTACAAATGCATTGCCCTGTGCCCACAAGATTTCTCTATTATTGAGTTAACTTTATAGAAACAATTTATTTAGTTTACTCAGCTGGGTCTGGCAAAATCATCTGTGTACCACTGTTGGGAATTTGAATTAGATCGCTCAGTCTTTGAATACTACTTATGTTTTAGCTGAAAATAATAAATGAAGATGACACTTCTACTTTCATGTTTGAGCATACACTTTATCAATTTCTTAGAGTGACTTTTTTTTTTTATTATTTCTTGTGCAATAATATGGATCTTATTCATCTGTGCACTTCAGACATTGAAATTCTGGATTCTTTTCATCTTATTTTGAGCTTGAGCTAGACAGATGCTTTGGAATAAAAATGCCTCAGTGCTATACAGAGATAAAATATATGTTTAATAAATGTAGAAATTTATTTCTACTTGTGTAATCACACCCCATATCTGCATTAATGACAAATATTTAAAGCTAGGAATGACAGAAAACCCCATCTCTGTCTTCCTTCTTTTTATAATTAAGTGCAGAAGATTTTTTTTTTAATTTACCAGAGAAAACAGATGACTTTGTCTGTTACCGTTAATACATTTATTAAAGTAAAGAAAAAAAAAACAAAAAACAAAACAACATATTTTTAACAAATAGTTATGAAAGTACTGTGGGACATTCTTAATTATTGCATGACTGAATTCTTATTCCAGAATTACTGCATTATGAAGATCTAAGGATATACATAATGCAAGGGAAAGGATCTTTTGTTGGCAAAATAATACAGTTGAAAATCAAGTAAAGTTTTGGAATAGCTTTCTTCAGATATTCTAAATCTATAGCCAGTGACTGAAGGTCTTTTTTTTTCTGTTAGATTCATGGGTCTCTGCACACTGATCAGCTGTTGAATTGTTTCAGATTAATAGTTATTACAAGAAGCCAGGGTTAAATAGAACCAGGTGCTGCCATAGTTACCATATGATGCATTAAAAAAAATATTTTACCTACATTGACAGGATTCTGTATTTGGTAGAAAGATTGTAACGAACATGAAGATGATGTTTTTCCATCAGTAGTTCATTATGGTCATACATGCTGAGTTAGGGCTCAAATATCAAGACTGAACAGCCACAACATGCCATGCATGTGCTCTGCCTATTACAGATCTAATTGTACCAATTTTGACATAACGGGCAGAATCAAGGGAGAAATATTTTACAATTCCTCCTAAAAGTATTATTGGGGTATTTTCTTAGATACAAATTAAAAAAGAAATACTATGGAGGCTGGAAGAAGAGATTTTTGTAATACCGAAAAAGTAATCAAGTGTGTATGACAACAACCCAGGACTAGATTTTTATATTCATTAACAGGGTGATTGTCCAGTTCCAAGGAGAACCACAGAGAAATTTATAGCACTGAGGTAAACGCATTGCCATTGTGCTTCATTCTGATTGCGTCTTTCACTATGTATATTACAGGCACTTTGCAACTCAAACTCAATTAAAATAGAACTATAATATAGAATTTCTAGTAATGGTGAGAAAGTGATGCCATGCCAGTGGTTTAATTGTCAGTCTTTTGCCAGTTTGAAACATAAGAAGTGTATCTGACAAAGGCAGGTAGGTGAAAGAAATATTAGAAGCAGTTATTATATTCATGAACTAAGATATTTTAGCTATTACTGGGAAGATATTTCTCTTAATCTTACATCAATTCTGAAAAGCATACATTAGGGGAACATTCCATTATTATGTTAAAATAAAATATTTTTTTTCCATTAATGTATTGATTTTAAATAATACATGTATACATCCAAATTCCTATTCAGTGATACAAGAGTCATTTCACTCCCTATATGCACTGAGATCAAATCTATTCCATTAAGACTAGAAAGTCTGTCAGAGAGAGACATCTTCCGCTGTAGAAGCTCTGTTCTACACAGGTGAAACTTTTTTGCTTTTCAGAATCTCCTTCTATGGCTGTGACTCACAAGTCAGTAAATCCACTTTTAAATTGCTTGTTCTTAATCCAAATATGCTGATGCTATGTAAGAAAACACTGAAGGCAGCACAAAAGCAGTCTGCTGATTCAGAATTTTTGGGTTCTTTAAACACAAATCAAGTCTCAGTAAACTTTGTGTGAATTAAGTAGTCTGTCCTCCTGTGCCATTGGAAAGCAAATAAAAACATAAAAATGTCATACACTCTTAAAGATGAGTTTTGGCTAATTAGATGGAAATGCCTATTCTTCATCTGTCTCAAATTTAGGGTGAAAGGTGATCAAGAGTGATTATGAAATGACAGAAAAATATCCAGTGACACTAGGAATTACAAACAGTTTTTTCGTCTGTTAAAAAAAAAAAATATATGCAGTTGTTCCATAAAGCTTCAGACCTGGAAATAGTAAAGCTTGGATTAAATATCTTTGCAAGATATTTTTAACAATCTGCCCTGTTTTCATTTTAAGTATATCTGTTTTCCAGTGCATTTGTCTATGTCTGAGTTTCTTCAATCAGATGTATGAACCTTTAAATTGAATATTTGCATTTCTGTGTTTCATTTTAGTAGTTTCCTATTAATTAAATCAAACTAAATGAAATCTTATGGCTAGTGTCCCTATATGAAGATCAAGAACTAGTGTAACAGCATACAATGAAATGCAAGTCATTATTTAATTGCCAAGATGCTAATTGCTTAGAAATGATGATTAATTCATTTGGCATTTGCAAAAATGAAAATGGTAATTTTGTAATAAAGTAGTTACAGGGAGGCATATTGCCTTAAATGAAACAAGTCTCAATCTGTAAATCTCAAAAAACACAGGTTAATTTAAATGGAAACATTTAAAAATCCTTTTATTTAGTATTTTCTGATAAAGATGGCGATTTTTGCCCAACAGGCAACCTTTTGCAAATGAAAATATTACACCAATAGCAATTCAGGATTTCTGCTCAAGCAGCAAAAATTTATTTAAACAAATTTCCATACATACGAATATTGATGTGTAAAATAATTTATAAGGAGGAGGAAGTAAGGCTTAGCACTATTTATTTGGATGTCAATTTTGTGACTTGCTACAAAGCTTAGTCAGACAAAACCTGTCAAATTAACCTTTAAAGTCCCTGTCTTTGATCCCAAACTTTATTCTTTTTCATTCATGCCATCTCATAGTGAGTACACTTTGACTGAATTGCCAAACTGTACTTTATTTCTTAGAGTGCTCCAGAACATAGATATTTGACACTCTTTATATGACTAGTGATGTACAAAGCTGAATACTAAAAACAATGTTTGAAATATTATTATCAAAATATGCTCCTATTTTTTTCAAAACCCAGGGAATTCTAGAAATCTGAGGGAAGAAAAAATAGCATCCTGTAGCAAATTTGAACTTTCCACAAACATGGCTAATTCTACAGAGTTGGACACTGGAATATTATCTCTAGAATACCTGAATATCATCTAGCCATTAAGTATCCAGTAGAAAACATTATCCTAGAATATTGTCTTTTTTTATGTCATGCAAATTGTCACACACATGGATAAGAAACTGGTATAATTTATATTTTAAACACAAATTTGTACCATCAAACTTAAGAATAGGTGCAAAACCAGCACTGCATCCAAGAACTTGATGGTCTACATTTTTCTATGAATGAGCAAGAAGTGGGCTACTGAATTACAATTGAGTTTGAAATTCAGACAGAGCATCAATCAAAAATTTCCTTCAGAAGGTACCTGTCCCCAAAAGGTGAACATAATTAATGTCTGCCGTGGTCTGTTAGGCTTACATGCTGCCCACAGATGGTTACATTTCTACAGTAAAGCAAAATCAAGGCAGAAGGAAAGGTTTTGTCCTTATACTGTTCTAGTCTTCTTCAAGTATTGTTGAGTTAGATTGTTTCATCTTTAAAGGGAAAAAGTAGAAATAGATTAAAGCCAACCTAAAAAAATGAAGAGAAAATAAAAAACTTGAGTGATCACACAGTTGTAAGAGCTAAAGCACAGCTGAGTCTAAGCAAGATCTCAAACACTATATCTTCAAACTCTCAGATGTGAAACCAGATCAGAAAAGTGTCTAACGGGATTAAACCTATATCTTGACTCAAAGCCTCTTGCTTTCTGGTGAGCTTCTGGCTTTGAGTTTACAGTGCAGTATAATATCAACAACATAAACATTCTCATTTTGAGATGAAAATAACTGTAGAAGATGTGATATTAGCTTACAGCTATGAAGTTCCTTTATAGTCACTGTGAACACAAATCTTTCATCGCACCCTTTGGGGTTTTTTGGGGGTTGTTCTTTTCTTTATGACAACATTGCCTAAGGGCTTCAGTGTTTAGTGCTTTATTCTTTTAACACTACCTAGTCTTCTTTACTAATTGTGACTTTTGAATCACAGTGCCCAAATTCTAGAGGAGTGCAGAAAAGAGCTGGAATTCCTCCTGAGGGAGCAGAGGCTGCAAAAGAACCTCTGACTTTTTCTTCATCCCAATTTATCCTTCCCCACTCTTCTAATATCTGCTGTCCTTCCTGTGCAAAACTCATAAAAGTGCTTGGTCGTTGCAAGAAATTGCTTAGAAAGTATCAATAAAGTCTTCTTGTATCTTCACTGTTATTTGCATATCTTTGCAAGAACAGCAATAATAACTCTCTTAATTAATTCCTTTGTTTAACAGTCTTGAAGCCTGAGGTAAGACATTTTTAGTAATTTAGACAATCACTATTTTGTTGATTAAATAAATAACAAATGTGGAGAAACAAATTATAGATACAACTAATTCCACTCTGACAAAGAAAAGCTTCCCTTTACAAATCCCAATTAAACAGAAAGAGTAGTCTGTGAAAGGGCAGTCAATGGACCATGGTTCATAAATGACTCGGAGGTCTCAAACTCTTAACACAGGTACAGTGACCACTAATGACCTATTTGCAAGGATAATTACTGCAAATCCATACTTATTTCATGTTTGGCAGTAGGACCAACTGATTAACAAACTGATTTATCTACTGCTCATGTCACTGCTAAACAACCGAAGAGGCAGGCTGTTCATTTGTTCTGCTACAGACTACAGGCATAGAACGTGTCTTCCCTGCTTGTATTACAAAAGTAGCTACACTCAGATTGCTGAGCATTGATTCTGCATTCATTGCATCTCCTTTTGTATGAGGCAAAACCCATGACCCTTTATATTGTCATTAATTTCAAGTCCATTTTCTTCTTTTACACTAACTGTTTGAATTTTCAGAGAGTCATAGAATAGATTGGGTCAAAAGTGACCTTTAAAGGTCATCTAGTCTGCCTCCCTGCAATGAACAGGGACACTTTCAACTGGATCAGGTTGCTCAGAGGCCCCTACAACCTGACCTTGAATGCTTCCAGGGACGGGGTATCTACCACCTCTCTGAGCAACCTGTTCTAGTCTTTTACCACCCTTGTCGTGAAAAATGTCTTCCTTATATATGCCTAACCTACCTTCTTTCAGTGTAAAATCATTGTTCCTTGTCCTATCACTACAGACGCTATTAAAAAATTTGTCCCCATTTTTTTTCTAAGCCTGCTTAGAAGTATTGAAAGAACACATTTCTGAGTATGAGGAACAGCTATGGAAGATTAGTGGTAGAGGACTCATAAAGGTAATGCTAAATCATTGTAAAAACATTCTAATTGAACCAATTTGATTTAGCAAATATCAATCACAAATATCTCCCAATTCATACTATCAGTTTTCTATTTGAGCAAGAATCTTATTAGATTCAGTATTTGAAGTTATAAATCAAAGTATCTCCACAACAAAGATAAGCCAAAGGTTGCAGTGCTTTATAAATGTCTATAAATAAAAGTCCATCTGTGAGCTTGGAATCTGTCAAACAGCACCTTGAAAATACATATATTTCTGAGTATCAGATATTAAGCCTTACCAAAGTCAATCCCCACCCCTTTATTCTTCAGGTTTTAGACTATACTACACTCTCAAAGGGGTGTTTTTACCTCATCCTTGTGACAAAGACCCCATCTCACTGTGTTCCCTTCCACAGCCCTACTGCAGCTTAGGTTTCCACTTACAATAAAAAGAGTAAATAAAATCATCTTATGAGAAAGATCTTTGTTTTTGCTGACTAAGCTATGAAATCTTGAATTAAAAGAAGGATCAATTGCTTTTTACATTCTTCTACTTTTGTGCAGTTCATAAATAATCCTATAATCATATCCAAGCAACTATGTGAAGAGCACTGCAAAGGTTCTGAGTTCAAGGACTCAAAAACTAGGGGGAAAAAATGATGGATGAGATTACAAGTATAATCTCAGTTCAGCAGGAATGCAAGTGTGACAAGAGCATGAGCCAAAGAGAGTTTTGAGGATCTGTCTGCAATTTTCATCAATATAAGCACACCTAAAGCACCAAAAATCTTTGAATCACAGGAGTTATGTTTTCTTAGACATGAAATAAAATCAAGGAACATTTAAAAAAAACTAAAAAAAAAAAAAAAAGGTGAACCTATAAGCAGATTATCCCCATCCACTTTGTCCTTGGAAGGCTCATCTTTCCCTTCAGGTTTGTTCTTAGTTCAGAAATCTCTCATCAGGTTTCAATAAACCTGTATGTAGTCTTCTCTGTATCCCAAGGAAAAATATCTTTCTTTTCATCACCTCTGATCCCTGACTGTGTCTTTTCCAAGACCTCTGAAGAGAGGGAAAGAGAGATGCCAACATAGTGAACTACAAAATGACAGGCAAAACTGATGCCATCTGCCACTATCTGCTCTAAGGACACATTCATGTACTACCTTACATACTTAGCTTAGCCTTGCCAGGTCCCTGGGAAGTAGTCATCTGGTTCAATAGATTCAGAGTACACAAGTAAAGTTATTAAAAAGAAATAAAGGTTCTTCGAAATGGCTAGGAAATAATTGTGTGTGCAAAAGTGAAATGTGAATATATAGTAAAGAGAGAGATCTCACTTGTTTCAGTACTCCTCTCTGTCATAGTGAAAAGAGAGTTTGTACAGCTATATAAACTTAAAATGTGTGGGTTTTTCTGATTAATCTATCTATATAAATAGGGAAAAACTGCATGTCTGGAAGTGGGTTATCTCCAGTGACTCAGTGACTTTTTCATCCTATTTTCTTTTCTCTGTGTTCCTAGCTCCGTGCCATTGATAATGCACCTCACACATAAGGTTAAGGAAGAAGAGAAGTGGCACAACACTTAAGAATGCCATAATGGGCTCTTTTGTGCAAGAAAAAAGGTTTAGGGCAGGAGTAATGACAAGCAAAGAAAGTGGAAGAAAGCAAATAGAATGTTGGTATGAAGTAAACTCCCAGTAACCTGGGAGCCAAGTGCCATATGAATGCCCCAGTGCAAGAGCCAGTTTTTAGCATGAGAGTTTCCCATTGCAATAGCAGAGACCTTTGAATGATTGCACAGCTGCCGTGCCACCAGTCGGTAGGTGTGACACGCTGATGCCACACAACAATTCACTTCTGCCTCTAGACTAATATGTGATCCTCTACAACGCCTGCTGTCAATTGGTGGTGTGGACAGTTTGTATCCTGAAATTAGCAACCTACCACCAATTATCTATGTCAGCTGTAGTATTTGGTGTCACCAGTGGGATGTGATGAAGTTTACCCAGACTTATCATAAAAAATAAATATGAGTTCAACGGTATTATATCCCATCCATCAGAGAGCTTGCATCTGGCAGAAGGAAGAGCAGCCCAAGAGCCATCCAAATCTTTCAAATAAAGTGGGCATCCAATATATCACGACATTAGTGATAGGATCTTCTCTCCAGGTGCTTCTCTCTGGTTCTTACTGGCTCTCCTAGTCCTCTCCAGAGCTTGTGACTGTCACAACTTTCCAGCATTGCAAAAGCAATACAGACATTGAGAGACAGGATGTAGAGGCCGTGTGGCTGATTTGTGCATAAATCAAAATGGGCTTGGCCTGAGGACACCTTATTTTTCACATAGACTGTTTCTCTCTAATAAGTCTAAGACCATCTCATTGTGCACAGTTCTAAAAGAACCATCTTTTGGAGCAGCCTGGTGGAGCAGGTCAGATAGAGTCCCTGATTTTTTTTTCCTGGTACCATTATTATTGTCACTTATGCTCTATTGCACATAACTTATATCACTGTGGGAATTCCATCTGTTCTCGTCCATGCAGAGTGATACAGTGGTAGATAGATATGTCAGTTTAAAAAAGAAAGAAGTACTTGCTACTGAACTTTTATTTCAACTTGTAATCAAAATCTTTGAGTTGTGGCTGAAGTGCAAGTTATTCTAAAGTAAACTAAACATTTTAAGGTCCAAACAATCTTAATCAATAAATTGTTTGTCAGTAAGAACTTTGTACCCTTTTCACCCTTAGCGGCAACGTGGTTCTCCAGAGGGAACATGTGTCTTTTTAACTGCCTTTTCCAGTTAATAGACTGTATTTCACCTTGTGACACTCAAATAAAATAGGTCTTGTTTTACCTAGTTTTTCAGCCATAGGACCAGATTACCTCCCAGAATGCAAAATGAACTCAACTGACCTGAAAAGTGGTGTCAATAAGATCCTAGTCCATTTTGGTCAAAATCCCATTTATAATTCCTACAGTCTAGAAGTATTTTTGTGCTGAGCCAATGCTTTTAAACTGTCCCTCCACCGAACTGATTGTCTCTCCTTCCTGAAAGATGTCTGCATTCACAGGTCAAACTGGTTCTTTCACAAAATGGAAGAAAACTAATGTAGCTCAGTCAGCTTTACAGTTTCTTTAGATATATTTTCCTACCCTCTCATAAAATTTTAAACATTACAAGACTCTGTAAGTCAGATCATTAACCCATGGGTTTACTATCAAAAGAGAAAAGTAATTAGAGAGAATTGTCAATTAGAAGAAAGGTAGTGTTTTAGAAAAGCTATCTTCCAGAACAAATGTTCCTGTGATAATTTTGTATGTGTTGCAGAAACAGTACAGCCTTTACTCTGCACTGCTATTCAAAATGGAGTTTTCTGAACTCTCAGCTTGCACCAATATCATATGTGTTCTTACGTGTTCAATGACGTGTTCTTACAAGGTACTTTTGAGCACACCACTTGTCAAGGATAGAGTCAGAAAGTGTGCTGAATGTAAATGATGTAGGAATCTAGACCTATAACACATGGGTGGATTAGGGCTACATCATGGAACTATAGAGGGAAGGTTGTTCATCAGGTGTGCATTCACTCCTCACATTTTTTGTGAAGTCTGTTCTATCCTAGAGGTTTCTCCACTTAAAAGCTCCAGTGTCAAGGTGTGAAGTAGTCTGGAGTAAAAGTGTAACCATGAGATAGCTTTTAGTCTCTATCCTTTGCTTATATAGATCTTTCCTGCTAGATCTAATTGTCAATGAAGATGGTAGAAAAAGAACTGCTGGAATTTCCAAGGGTAAACTCAGATATATTTCAGACCCGAGCAAATAAGTAACAGCCCCTTATAGTTCACAGCATGGTGATGTCTGATTTGAAGGAGGGACCTCTTACTCCAAAGCAGGACCACTTATGCTATCTATCATACCTAGCACTATACTAATCTATGCCATTTGTGTTACATGCAGTCTACTAATCTTACCAATGTTCAAAATTTCATAAGCATATCAGGAAATTTATTTTCAGACCTAAAATAATCTATGTTTGAATTATTCTTTTCCAATTTTCAGAAGTCACTTTTATACTAAGAAGTTCTTTTACTCTATCACCTCTAGACCTGTATCTTTCATGAAAGCAATGTGTCAAACTAGGCTGTAGTCCAGCTGAGACCTCGTGGTTATTGGATGGGGAGAAAATAGGGGCCATTTCACAGCAGCAACAGTTAGTCCAGCAGCTCTGTGGAACATTGCATCTTCTAATGACATTTCTAAGTAACTAATGAAGAAATTGCAGCTACTGATCCAAGCAAAATGTACACCATGGTAATGGAATCTCCCCTCCAAAGAGTGTCTACCTGGAAAAACATGCAGTTAAGTGCAGGCTTTGCACGCTCTTCCAGAGGCAACATACTGATGAAAGCAATCAGTCCTAATTTTTCAAGATCTAGTAATACCTACCATATGATAGAAACATAACTAGAGCTTCTCCTGTTGACAATAGAGTCAGTTTGATGTGAGAATGGGGCAGACATTGCTGTATTGATTTGTCCTGTCTTTGAACTACAGCTGAGATTATACATATGAGATAGTTGAAACCACAATTTTGCAAAATGCACACAAACTGAAAGTAACAAATTAACAGAATTATACATTAAGAGCAACTATCAGCAGTAGATCATTAAAACTATCTCAGCCCTCTGATACCACCAGCAGATTACTCTCATTCCGTCTATTTCTAGCTATGTCAAGAACGAACATGTATATTTTGGGGTGTTTTGATGCATTATATCAATGGGACACAGAAAGCATGTATTTAAGCACTAATCCTTCTCAGACCCACATGCTGACTAATTTGCAAGGATTCAGAATCCTCCTGCAGATTCAGTCAGCTTCCTTTGCAAGCATCCAGCCATTGTTTTGACTGCTGGTCCTTTGCCATCTTGCTTGGGATTATAGCGTTCAGTTCCCAGTGACACTTAATTAACTGATTGTCTATGTGTGCAAGGGAGAGAGCACCACAGCTCCATCAGGGTGGTCTTAAACAATGTGTATTAATTAACTACAAGCTACAAAGGGGATTTTGGGGACTGGTTTGTTGGCTTTTTTTTAATTTTTTTTTCTTGAGAACAGAATTTTTGTTTCCTACCCAACTCTTCTATTCAAGTGAAAACACTAACAGTATCTCTAACAAGTTTTCAGAGAAGTGGGAAATATTAAATTTCATAAAATACATAAAAATAGACTTGCATTTGATATTCTAGTAGTGTTGTTATAGAACATGAATCAACATTGGAAACCAGGTTTCATCTGAGTGGACATTATTACAGAGCTTAAAATAATAATGCTTTAGCTAGATGACTTCTTCCGTAAGCATATGAAAACTTCCCATGTAAACATCTAATTAACAGTCTTCAATTTGCAAGAATCCATTTCAATGAAATTAAAGTTTCTGCTGTTCATATTATATTGCTTAAGTTATTGCTAACATTTCAAGCATAGCGTAGTTTGGCTGTTTTGAGATGTTTCTTTATCTAGTACAAATCAAAATAGACCCATGTAGTTGAATGAAATTATGTCATTTTACACTGGCTAAACACTGCCCCCTGAGCACCTGGTCTATTTGAATTTTACCTCTTGCATATAAAGTCTACCTTTGAGTACTAATGTTGCTTTTCTAGCTAACAAGTGAAACATGGAAATATCTTAAAGTAACTAAAGGTTTCCTGTGTATTTTTCTTTTCCTGGGGGAACTGTGCAGTCCTACAAGCACTTTATTATTTCTAAAGCTTCGGAGGCAAATAGAATAAGTTAATAATTCATTGCTGTCACTTAGAAACATGGAAAAAATTATTGTGATAAGGCTTTTCCTTGAAAAGCAGGAACCTTTTTAAAGAAGCATAATGTTTCTGACATTGAAAGAGTGTGTAAAAAATGGAATAAATTTAATTATTTAAAATATTAAAATATTAAAATAGATATTAAATTTAAATGGGTCGAGTATAATACTGATTTTTTTAAATATAAAAGAATACTTTAATAATTTTAGAGTATTTGCTGCATGTTTAGAGATATATTGTTCTAAAACCAAAGTATTTTAAAGAGGCTTTTAAAAGAACTCTTAGACTACAATGCAGAGCAAAAAAAGACCATAAATGGTCTTTCCTACCACTTTCTTGAACAAGTGTTTCTGGAACACTTATGCTGGCATAGCTTCTGAGCAATGCTCCCAGTTTATGTTCTTTGCACAAGATGAAACACATTTGAGGGTAAAACATTTGAGCAGAATGGCAAGGTACCAATGAGCAAAGTGATGCTAAATTTTCAATATGTACCAACACTTAATTGAGTGTACCAGTAAAAGTGTAGAATAATTTAAATGTCTGCTTGTNGTTCCCAGTGACACTTAATTAACTGATTGTCTATGTGTGCAAGGGAGAGAGCACCACAGCTCCATCAGGGTGGTCTTAAACAATGTGTATTAATTAACTACAAGCTACAAAGGGGATTTTGGGGACTGGTTTGTTGGCTTTTTTTTAATTTTTTTTTCTTGAGAACAGAATTTTTGTTTCCTACCCAACTCTTCTATTCAAGTGAAAACACTAACAGTATCTCTAACAAGTTTTCAGAGAAGTGGGAAATATTAAATTTCATAAAATACATAAAAATAGACTTGCATTTGATATTCTAGTAGTGTTGTTATAGAACATGAATCAACATTGGAAACCAGGTTTCATCTGAGTGGACATTATTACAGAGCTTAAAATAATAATGCTTTAGCTAGATGACTTCTTCCGTAAGCATATGAAAACTTCCCATGTAAACATCTAATTAACAGTCTTCAATTTGCAAGAATCCATTTCAATGAAATTAAAGTTTCTGCTGTTCATATTATATTGCTTAAGTTATTGCTAACATTTCAAGCATAGCGTAGTTTGGCTGTTTTGAGATGTTTCTTTATCTAGTACAAATCAAAATAGACCCATGTAGTTGAATGAAATTATGTCATTTTACACTGGCTAAACACTGCCCCCTGAGCACCTGGTCTATTTGAATTTTACCTCTTGCATATAAAGTCTACCTTTGAGTACTAATGTTGCTTTTCTAGCTAACAAGTGAAACATGGAAATATCTTAAAGTAACTAAAGGTTTCCTGTGTATTTTTCTTTTCCTGGGGGAACTGTGCAGTCCTACAAGCACTTTATTATTTCTAAAGCTTCGGAGGCAAATAGAATAAGTTAATAATTCATTGCTGTCACTTAGAAACATGGAAAAAATTATTGTGATAAGGCTTTTCCTTGAAAAGCAGGAACCTTTTTAAAGAAGCATAATGTTTCTGACATTGAAAGAGTGTGTAAAAAATGGAATAAATTTAATTATTTAAAATATTAAAATATTAAAATAGATATTAAATTTAAATGGGTCGAGTATAATACTGATTTTTTTAAATATAAAAGAATACTTTAATAATTTTAGAGTATTTGCTGCATGTTTAGAGATATATTGTTCTAAAACCAAAGTATTTTAAAGAGGCTTTTAAAAGAACTCTTAGACTACAATGCAGAGCAAAAAAAGACCATAAATGGTCTTTCCTACCACTTTCTTGAACAAGTGTTTCTGGAACACTTATGCTGGCATAGCTTCTGAGCAATGCTCCCAGTTTATGTTCTTTGCACAAGATGAAACACATTTGAGGGTAAAACATTTGAGCAGAATGGCAAGGTACCAATGAGCAAAGTGATGCTAAATTTTCAATATGTACCAACACTTAATTGAGTGTACCAGTAAAAGTGTAGAATAATTTAAATGTCTGCTTGTTTGTATAATTTGTGTAAATAATAGATTACTGACCTGAACTTCTGTTACATTTACAGTTAGACTCTGATTCAGTTTAATATCTTAGCAGATGTTTAAATTTTAGCACCTTTATATCAACCTTGCTACTGATGCTATTAACAGAGTCATTAAAGCAAATTTTGTGCTTAAGTTGGTCTGAATAAAGTCATTAATACAAAGCACCATTGAAACTAAAGATAACCAGCTGATTCATACAAAGAAGACTCTCAGAGACCATGTCAGTTCTGACACCAGTAGTTTCCAGCCTTTACTGCTCAGCAACACTGCAGAAATCATACTTACTCCCTGCTCTTAGACCACTTTGTTAGCAAAAACTGACTTAGTGTCATCCACTTGAAATTATATTTACATATGTGGACAACATTTGCACCAGTTAAAACTGGTATTTTCATGAACAAATGTTCCTGTGCAGCAAACAGCAAGGACAAAATGAGAGGTCTGGTTGTGGCTCCTTTGAAAGAAAGTGCCCTAAGACAATTTGAATAGATTAGCTTAAATAGAGCTGGAAGCATTTTGTGGTACATTAATAATAAGTCTTAGCCTATTCCAATGACCTAAGATATCACACACAGGAATTAAACAATTATAAATGTTTGAAAATCTGAAGTGAAGAAAACCTAAATAATGTTATGCCTTGCCAAGGAACTGGGCCAAATATAGTTTTGTTTCTAATTAAGTCAACAATATTAAAATAAAATTATTCTTTCTAGGGTGATATTATTTAAAATAGTATATAATGTAAATGGCATTTCGCTTATCTATGTGGTTTTAAAATAGCAATAACTCACATCCATGTTCTGTAAGCATTAGAGGCTTGTGCATTTATTATGAAGAAGCAAGGGAAAACAAGGGGAAATGAGAGAGCCCACAGCCATTCATGGGGAAAATAAAGATTTCAACTATTTACAAATACCTGTCCTGATTCCTTGTAATCTACATTAAAGGATACTGACAGATCCCAAGCCCAAACTAATGTGAAATGACAAATTGCTCAGATCAGAACATTGTGAGAGGCCACAGGCTAAATGAATCAGTGCAGCTTCTATCCACTTGCATCTTTAAAGTTCCAACATGCACAGAAACCAATTTCATACTCCTGGATGTAGATCTCTCAATGTAAAATGCAGGGGACAACTTTCTAACCAACAATATTTTTTCTTTTTTTTTTTTTCAATCCAGTTGCTAGGTGTTAAAGTTTACAAAGGTTTCAACTAAATGCAATGCTTCCCTGAAGTGCTAAAAAAATTTACTTTAGTTTGAAAGCCAAAAAGTAACACCAAAAAAGGAAGTGAAAACAGAGAAAGACACAAGGGTGTATAGCCTAACCAAACTACTCATCGCTAACTCTTCCTCCTCACCAAAAATGGCCACACATTTAACTTCTATTTTTTCTTACTCTGTAATTGTTATTTAAAGAATATAAAACTCCAAGTATAAGCTGCCTGACCTTCATTTCTATTAAGATCCAGACACTGTGTCCCTCTGTTTGAAACAATTCCTCAGTAAAGTCCTGAAGGTTGTGTAGCCATTGTAATGTTTGCTGCCTCAACTCCTCGACTCCTTCAGCATCCAGAAACAATTTCTAGCCACAGCGTGAAGACATCTGTTTGTGAGAATCTGTTATGAATGATGCAACAGAATGAAAATGAGAGTTTCCTCTTTTCATTATCTTAATCTTGATGGAAGTCTCTGCTCACTGATTTTATGTGTGATAGGGAGAACAAAAGCACATCCTGGCCCCAGTGGGTCAAGGTAAAACCATCCCTGGCGATAAAGAGGGATAAAAATTTCCAACATCAATTTCCAACATACAACAGTGTGTCCTCTACTAACTGTAAATTGTACCTGAGAAATTCTATGGTGCATGGTACCAGATATTAATGAATTCATATTCTTTCTGTATGACAGTGTAACAATAAAAGTATCTACACTATTAATATATTTAATTTATACTTAAGAATTAATCAAAGGGAAAATAATCACAATAATGTGGTAGGCAGAATAGATCTCCCTTTTTTTATACCAGAACAATGCTGTCTGTATTTTCTATTTCTTACTCCTTCTCCTCAACATAAGACCAAAGTTTATAGTCATGCTTACAAGTTTTCTGTAAATAAAGCAACAGGAAGAAAACAACTTGCTATGTTTTAATCAAAATATTACAAAATAAAGCAGATTTTAAAAGAATATATAAAACTCCCCATAGAAGCAACTCACTCATCTTCTTTAAATCACATGGAACTTGAATTAAAAGAACATGAATTTTGTTATTCATGCTTGTGGGGACCTTCCACTCTGTTCACACCCATCAGCACTTTTTCTTACCTCTGTCATTCAGAAGTGATTAAGAGAAGGTATCTTAGATTGGCAAAGAAGGGACTTCCAAATACCATCTTTAAGCAAAGATCCAACATTTCCTATGAGCCTAATGTCCATCCATCAGATTCTTAGCAGACACTTGGTCTCAGAAAACACTTTTATATTCACATATTCACATACCATATGCAAACAGCATGGAATTTCATCCTTCCAGGTAAAACAACACATTCTTTATCAAGGACCTTACTCTCCCCAGTACATCATCATCATCATGG
>VXBX01005867.1:1017640-1060320 GCA_013400415.1 Scytalopus superciliaris | reverse complement strand
ATATATATATATAAATGTATATAAGGCAAAAAGATCAGTAGTCCCAGTAACCAGTAGTTAAGGTACTGCAGCTTCAGGAGCACAAGTAAAGTAGATGGAAAAGGTTGTGGGCACTGTCTGTAGAAGAGGCAGGAGTCAGGGCTTTTGTTAGAGTCTTTGTCTCCCTCATGGAGGTTATAGCTGGGAAAGAGTAAGCAATGTGATGTGAAAGCAGAAGGGTGTGGTGGGGCAATGCTTCCTTAGAGGTGCNGCTCAGCGTGCGCGGAACTGGCCCCACCCCCTTTAGCCCTGGGACACTCTAAGCCGTGGCCGGGGCAAGCCCGGACGAAGTTGGCAGAGCGAGACCCGCAGGACTCGAACCGGCGGGAAAGAGTAAGCAATGTGATGTGAAAGCAGAAGGGTGTGGTGGGGCAATGCTTCCTTAGAGGTGCTACCCTCTGCTGGGTTACGTGAAATAAAGTGTGGAAAGGAGAAGAAAGTGATAAGGGGCTGGAGGGGCTATGGGTAACTTTGGGAAAGGTGAGTGGCAGACTGGAGACAGAGGTCTGACAACAAGGTGGAGAGGGGCAGTAGGTGGCCAAAAATGGGGTTAGATGCTGTGGTGAGGAGTGACTGTGTGAGCCTCCAATGTGCTCTGGGTGGATCTGAAAGGAGGCTGACCATGGAGGCAGAAGCCCATCAGAGCTCTGTGGTGCCAGGAGAGGAGGCTGCAGCCAGGGGGAAAGCACTTTTGGGATGGGTGGGAACTCTGTGCCAAACTGTGGCCAAACTGCACCATAGCAGTCAACCTTCCTGAGGCAAAGCACCACTGGCAGTGTGCTGAGAAGCTGCCCTTTTCCCTCCCTGCTTAGATGAATTCAGTTGACTTTTTCCAAGGAAATCAGTGTCATGACATCAATTTTACAGGCTGAGGGGCTGAGGCACAGGTTGCTGAGGGGACTCAGCCAGCTGTGCATCACCAGCCCTGAACAAGGCCAGCTCCCAGCCAGCACTGTATTTACTGGGTTCCAGACAGGCCTTTTGCCTGCCAAACTCTTGACATTGTTCATCACTAAGGTACCAACACAACTATTCAGACTTTTCTTGGTATGCTTTCTGTATAACCTGACTGTCAGCACTGCTGCGGTACTGTGAGGAGAGTCAGTTTTTCCAATTTACTTCAGGGGAATGTGTTCCTTTATTGTTGCATGATGGAGTGTGTGATTGAGGCAAAGTAAGAAAGTGCTGTCAACTCTGGGTCTGATTAACCTGAAAAAAGCAAAAATGTGCTGGAAAAAATAACAACAGTTATCCACACCCTTGGGACAGAAGATCCCTCTTCCATTCTTTCACTAAAACTGGCTGATTCCATCTCAGTTAAGCAAATTATATTTCAGTAACATAACTTGTTCAAGACTACGCTTTTTTTCAAGAATTAGCCAATTGATGACTAAAAGTTTGTGTATTTTTAGCAGGGGAAACTGAAAAAGCTGAATATGTAGTTAACCTTAAGGTTCAGATTTGAAGGAGTTTAATTACATATAAGGAGGCCTCTGGGCATGCAGCTAGTATCCTATTTTCCTCGTAGTAAATGACTCCTGTTCGATTCAGCAGACACCTTGCCATTAGGGAGAGCAGACTGAGGAACATTATCTTTCACTGCGGTTCCTGTTGCTGCCTATAAGATGTAGAGCTACCCTAGTTATCTTCAGATGAGCCTCTCAGACACAGATAACAATCTGTCTGCATCACCCAGGGCTCAGCATGGGCTAATTTCCTCTGTGTGTGCATGTTTCTCATTAGACAAAAAAGTCTACCATCACCTACTCAGCTTCCTGGTGTGAAAAACCTATCCCTGAGCAAGGGGTGGGATAAGTGGGCACAGCTCTGCCCTGGCTTTCAGCTTCGGGGGTGCCCTTTTACTGATGCTTTCTGCTGGATCTCATCTGTCTCCACAGGCAGAATCAGGCTGAAGGCCACCTCTGGGTGGGCTGTAATAAGAGCACAGGAGACACACAGTCTTTGTCTGGTCTGCTCTCTGTGGCTTGATTGGAGATAGAGACAATGATTTCTAGTCCCCCAAGGATGTCTAACCTAGACATTTTCCCAAGGTCAGTCTGCCTGCCAAGGATGAATTCTCCATTATCCACACCACTATTAACCTTGAAAAGTGGGTTAGAGTCAAGGAGTTCCCATTCAGGAGACTTCTCTGAACTGGGAGCTCAGAATTTTGGTTTGGCAAGAACAGTGGGGGATATTGTAAAATATGATATGAGGACACATTTTATAAACTGTTGTGCAAGTTCATCATTTCTCTTCTAAATGCAGGCTTGCACAAGGGAAGCAGAAAGACTCACCAAGTCCGTCTCACGTGGGCTGAGTTCCACGTTGCTGTGACACACTGGTTATTTTAAAACATAGAGCACTTTTAAAATCAAGGCACTTAAAACACAAGACACTTGTGAAGCTGCTTTTTCAAGATGTAACAGTGCCAGGTTTCCCTGTGGTTTACAAGTTGTTTTGGAAACATTCTGGTTGCTTATAGCCAGTGGCTTTTTTCTTTCTTTTTTTTTTTTTCTGTTTAAGCTCTCATCCTAAAGAGTTACCTCCCCTCTCTCCTTACAAGCACTTTCGTTTTTACTCTAAGCTTTAAACTGAAAGATTGTAGAGAAAGCCTGTTGGAAAGAAGCCCTCAGGGTCTTGTTAGCTTTGTTAATCCTCACTTTGGAATTTTTTTTTTTGGCTTATTTTTCACTCCCAAGAGGCATAATGCAAAATCTGTGTGTAATCAGAGCTAGAGACTATGTGTGCTGTTCCAGGATAATATTGTCTTACCCTACTCTGCTTAGTACCTTGAACACAACCCAAAAAGCTTACTGGTTTTAAAACAGCTACTCTAAATCAGTACCCATAATACAACTGCTCTTGTCTCAGTGACTAAACTGGAACAAATTACAATTTTTGCCCTTGGACATCGTTTGCTATCTGGAGATCTTCTAGGGCTTAATAAACAAGAGTTTAGACTTGCAAATGAGGTAATCAAGACACTGTTCAAAGTGAAATGAGGGCATGACGGACCTCATACTTTGACCTTTCAGTAGGATCCTCAAAGTCAGTGACAGTGTAATCTGTCCCCCTCAGAAGTGGGAATTCTTTCACCAGGTTGGCAAGTAAGTGGGATTGCAGCTCTAGGAAACAGAAATACAATTTTTTTCCTTTTTTTGTCCACCCTTCTGACCTCTGCCATTTCAGAGTGGGATATTCCCTTTCATCACTCACATTTGAAAAGTGTCTTCTTTGGAAAGGTCTTTCTTCCTGGAACGCTCTCATGCAGAATGTGGTTTTGGATACTGGATGGCTTCTCTTAAAATGCTCAGAAAACTTCCTTTTTCTATATGATTAGCCTCAGCTTTATGGTATTTCATGACATATCCCAGAGGCAGAGAAATAGACTTTTCTCCAAAGTAAATGGAAAAAAATGGGTTTTAATAAAACGTATCTGTATGATGGCATGCATTTTTCACATTAGGATTGATTCTCAAGATTATCCATATGACACAGAAATTGTTGCTAAAAAACAAACCCCTAGAATTTCAAATCATGGCATTGCTTCCTCTTACATGAGGCATGGGGGACACCCTTTATATATCTGAATGCTTTGTTTGCTTCACAAAGTTCTACCAAAGAAATTTGCCTTCTGAGAGCAACTTGCAAGTATCTATATCCAGTTTGTCTTTTCAGCCATAGCTCTCAGCCCTGACAGTTTGAATGGGCATCTGGGCATCATAGATCTTGCACTGCCATTGTAATGTATGAGTGGATGCTGAATGACCTGCAAAAATGAGACTTCTCCAGCAGTGATCCCAGCTTACTGAAAGTGTCATCCTACTCCCCTGGGTGTCCTTGAGAGCCCTCTCAGTTCTCAACATTTCAGAAAGGCCATGTTTTCCCCCTTACCCCTGCCAAAACACAGCCTGAGTGGCTACATCTGGAACTCCAGCTATACCTCATTGCCATCTAGTCCTGGGAAGAAGTTCTGTATCTCCCCAGCGTTTGGCTGAAGAAACAGTGGAATTTCCACAGACTTTCAGGTGCTTATTCCATATCTGGAAAGGGGATGCAGGGTGGGGATCTAACAAGGAAGTCAAGTGCTTTGAAACCAAAGAGCCATTCTCCAGACTGTGCCCTGCTCTTAACCCCTGAACTAGCTGTTCACAGGGATACCTTCAAGGAAAGCACTGAGGAGCTGGGCTAGCTGTGCTTGAGGCACCCTCTCAACCCCTGATGAAACACTGATCACTATGAGGAGGAAACAGAGCAGTAAAATGCCTGTAACACACTTCTGCTTAAGCATCCTGAAGCAGAGACAGTGAGGCCAGGCAGCACCAGGATTTTATGCTGAATTAAGGGCATAAAATCTCAGTAGACACCAAGGTGCTGCCCATCTGCTTGGGTGAATGCAGCTGAGCCAAAATACAGTGGAGTGGCCAAAGCCACTGTTAGATGTGAGGACAGTTCTTTTTCTTAGCACCAGACTATGCACGGAGGGAAACAGTCATGTCTACTGACCCAGCCTGAGAAGAGTGCAAAGACCTGTGGTTTGCATCTTCTTTAATGGCATCATTTCATTCTGCACAACATAATTATATTTTGTGAAAAACAGTTTAAAAATAGATTTCTCTTGCACTCTAGAACCAAGCTCATTAACACTTTATCACTTTCATAATTCATTAGTTCCAATTTCTCAGGAACTGCCATGAGCAGTGACTTTTTTCATCATGGCCAGAAAGATTAAACCCCGTAGGAAGCCATAAAATTAAAATCCTGTGAGAAAGCATGAGTTGGATCCGCAACAGGAGACTCTGGCAGAAGTTCAAACCAGGGAAGTTTCAGCTTTTCCTTGATGAGGATTAAAAACCAGAAACAACTGACTGTTTAATGAAAGAATCATTAGAAAAGACAAGAAAGACAAAACAGACCCAGGCTAACCAAGAGAGTCTAGAATTGTGCAACCAGAAAGTAAACTACAGCTTAGACATCAGATGGAAGAAGCAGAGGCATCAGATCACAGAATAAATAAAAAGACCTCGAGAAGAGAAAACAGATAAATAGTGACAGTGTTTTACAAGAATACAGCACTAGAAGGCCATACAGTCCCACCCAGAAGGTCATCAAGAAATAACACAAGAAACAATGTTAGGGAAAGATAGTAGGAACTTTCAAACAAACAGAGCTGTTTCAGAAAGGTACCATAAACACACTAAGGACCTGTACCAATGTAGTCTAAATTTCCTTCTTTAGCAACATCCAGCTAAAGCTCTTTCTCTTAATGCCATCATGAGCCAAGCAAATGAGTAAGTGGCTAAAGGAGATCTGCATGTAGCTGGGGCACTGAAATGATAACCTGAAGGAACTACACCACACTCTTGTGCATCACTGGAAAGCACAGCAGGCAGGACAAACACAGAGTATTGTGACAGGCACTACAGCCCCAGCACTGCAGCTACAGCAGACACTGCAGCCCTCTTACACTATCCAGGGCTCATTCCCCAGGGGCAGGAATCTGCTAACCTGCAACAGCTAGGAATATCAGTTTCTGGGAGTAGGAAAGTTAATAACCTCTGCCTTGCAGTGTTCCCATCTTCACAGTGAGCTTTACTTGCTGACAGTAGCAGAACAGCAGCAAAGCAGTCCAGTGCTGTTTACTGCAAAGGTCAGTACAAGCAAGGTCATGGCAACTGTGATATCAAACCAGAGACTTATATTAAAGGAGGCAAACATATCTTGTTAGGAGACTATGGATTTATAATCTGAAAGTATAAACAGAAAAGTGGAATCATACCCATGATGATAAATCTCACTTTGCCAGAATCTGGAAAAATGAGAGTATCTGAAGAACATTCAATAAAGATTTGTGAGGATGGTTGTGTTCTCACTAGTCCTCTGTCAACATAACTGCTGCAGAATAAGGAATTCATATCTTTGAATTCAGATATCTCTGGAGGATTACACAGATACCAAAAACAGTGAATAGGACTAGCAGTGCCATTAGAGAAGAAGCTGAAGTAATTGGGTCCCATGAGCCAGTTAAGCAGTAAGATGGAAATTGGGTTGGTTTGTTCATGTGACCAGAACAACAGGACTAAGCAAACACAACTCTGTGGGGAAAAATCAAAGAGGAAACAAAGGCAGAATACTCAATGACTCAAAGGCCTCTGCATCTGGATGAAGAAATGGTGGGGAGATCTAAAGAGTAAAAGAATTGTGAATACAGATTCCAGTCAGTACCTAAAGATGACACTCTTCAGAGAATGCTGCTGTTTTAAAGGGAAAGATGAGACAATCATAAATATTTATAGCAGTTCATAACCTGGCCATGTCCTGTTCACTTACTGACTTGCACAAAGGATGCAAAACGGAGTATGCTCAACAACAAACCACTAACTCGTGTTGCTTCTGTCACCCATTTTAAAAAAAAAATCAATTAATTCTTATCTCTTTGTTTCAGACTGCTCAAAATTGCCCACTGATCTACACATTTCCCCTTTTATTTCCTGAAGGTGACATTTTTCTATGGGCTTCTAAATATCAGGTAAAACTCAATATGCTGTGGCAATATGTTTTGTCACAGAACCCAGCCTATTTTTGCTCTTGCTTTAGACCATGTTCTTGACATTCTGCCACTGCTATGGTGAGCTGTAGATATTTCCTTGCTCTTCAGGTGCCTTGGGTCTAGTTTTATGAGCCTGAGAAAGGTGACTTTTGTCTCTGCAGTTTTCAGCAGGATTACAGCAGTCTGGCAGATGTCTGCTTGTAGATTCTGCAAAAGTCATGAGTTCCCATAAATGGCAGCAGTGTTTATGTCAGGGAGATGTCTCCAGCTACTCACAACACTTCCACAGCCAGAGAAAAGCATCTCTTCCTGACTATCTTCTCATAGCAGGGTGCCTTAAGGACAGTAATGACACTGGGGAAGAACTACCTTATCCCCAACAGTCAGCAGAGCCCTTTTAGCTGTACAAACTTGCAATTCTCTGTGTCTTTCCAAGAACCAGAAATATTCAGCAGGACTCACTTAATGGTCTCCATCAAAGAATTACAACCATTCCCACAAGAGACGCTCCTGTACCAAACCCATCATGTGCCATCCAACAGCAAAGCACTACTTAGTAGTGCCAGCAGGTGTTTAGATAAAAACAGGTTAAGGAATAAGTATTACAGTTTCTCCCAAGGAAGACATTCCTCACAGAAGATTGTGTGGCTTTCCCCAGGGGTGCTGTGCTGGGAGTGGGTTCAAGTAGCCACAGCAGACCTGTGCAGGCTGCTTGACACTGCCACTGTTCAGAATCAATCTGGGGCTGAGTATTGGTCCTGATGGTGTCAGTACCTCAAGTAATGACCTATCTAAAGCACCATTCTTACTATTGTTCCCTCTATTCTTACTTGTTTGGAGGTCACCCAAAAATATCCCATAAGAGCTGTGGGTCTCTGTATGATGAATTCCAGCCTGCTGAGAAATATGCTTGGTTTTGTTACCTCCTATGACCTCTTAGTGCAGGGACAGTCCAATCTTTATACACCACCTACCAAAAACTTCTGTCCTTAGGCTCCAGTAGCCTTCTGTCCCTAATCTGCTTTAGCTATATGATTCTTGGTGATCTGTGGTGTTTTATGCTATTTAAGTATACATATGAGGAGAAGTAGCTGTACGGTGGCAAGGCACGTGTATGTGGATACTCCTGACATGGAGAGGCTTGGACTAGTATTTTTTTGTCTGACATTCAAGCTCCCAAATGGCAGAGCTTCCTGGCACAGGAACAATCAGTAGTCCAAATCCAAGTGATTTGCTCCTGTATGTGAACATGTACAGGTGCAGCCTGCTCTCTTACAGGCACCTGCAACTCAGGATGCCACAGCTAACATGTGGTTCTTAACGGACAAAAAGGCCCTTAAAGCTGTCATCTGTACAAAGGGCTTTGTTTAATTGCTGGAGATTCGAGTGAGTTCAGACTCTTGGGTTTTTAATTCCTTCTCTAGGGCAGGATTGAGTTTTGTCTTTATTTTTGTTTCCTGTGTCAGAACTGCAAAGCAGATGGGTTTCAAACTACAGACATTTTTCATGGTAGATGTTTAATGAAAAATCCATGATTGAAACATGATTCTTATTATGGAAAAATAAAAGTCTTGCCAAACATGATTTTTCCAGTTGTGAAAATAAAAGAAGGGAAAGGGATTGTTTTGCTTGAAGAATGTTTTAAACTCTTCATTGCAGTTTGGTATCCGTGTACACACTGAGGTTAATCTGTTCATGTTGATCCCCCATAAATTGGTGTTAGGAATAACTTCTGAGAATTACATGGCCCTTGTCTCTTTAAAAAATGCCTGCATTGGGGTATTCAGCTCAAAATAGCAACCTACTAGGCCTGGGCTAGGACAAAGGGAGAAGTAAAAGGAGGAAATGCCTTGTTTGGGCAACGAGTTATGAAGCTGAACAAGAGACAATCTTGAGCATTTCCTTCCAGTGGGATTATCTACTGGAATGGAGAACAAGAGCCAGTGCACAGAGGCAAGGAAGAGGAGATCCAGGTGGATGTCTCCCTCCTGCAGGTGCTGGAGGCCCTGCTTTGTAGGGGACTAATTGCCAGGCAGGCATGGCAAGGACATGAAGACGTTTCCCAGGGCTGTGAATCACGGCTGGCTGAGGAAGATGAATCACAATACCTGAGCTTCATGTCCCCAGCTCTGAACTGTGGCCTAGAGACCAGCATGAAGGAAGATGCACAGCATCTGCCATGGGGTTGGGAGCTGGTGCTGCTCCCCAGGGACTCCTGGCACACCCCTGCACTGTGAACGGTGCAACTCTGGGGCTCCAGGTTTTTTCCACCCATAAATGGGCATTTCTGAGAATCCACCACAGATTTCCTTAACCAACATCTGTTTGTGATGATGTGTTGTGTACAAACAGCCAGACAGTTTGTGAGATTATAAAGCTGAAGAAAAGATGAGCATGTCTCTCCTGCAGATCCAAGTCTTTCTCTCTGCTTTGGGTTAACAGTCAATGTGAAACTTTCTTCACCGTCCCGTGAACTTTTGCTAGCTTAACAGCCAAAAGGTCAATAATAACATGTGAGATTTGGGCTACATAATGCCATAGCATACTGTTATAAAGGAGGTCATCTTGAAGAACTCTGCAGTATGGTATAGATTGTATTTTGCCACTTAAAGGAGAGTGCAGTCACTGAATAACACAATGGGAGGGAGTGGGCTGTGCTCACAGGGTCTGTGTGACCCAGGTCAGAGCCCACACACATAGTAATGAAACAGTAATTTCTTTTTTTTTCCTTTGCTTCAAAGCACTTTGTCCATCCAGACCAAAACAGATTCAAACATGGAGAGTCACAAGGTCAGCCCTGTATGTACTGTAGATATGCACACTCCTAAAGACAGATAGGTTTGTAATGAACCCTTTGGCTATGACCTGAGGGGGTTTTTTTCTTCCCATTTTTTTCTGTTAGTGTCACAACACTGATATCTTGACACTAACTATGCAGAAAGCCAGTCTGAAGTATTTCTTCTCTAGTGTCTCCCTGAAGACTCACATTGTGTTTGGCCTCATTGCATTTAAAACCAGTTCTTTATGCTTCTTCATATTAGTCTTTTCTGTTTTTCACCAGTCCTGTACCTGGAAGGATCTGTCCTTGTATTTGAGGATGTCTTCAAGCTGGTCGCCTTCTACTGTGTCAGTAGGTGAGTTGGATTTACTGCTTCCATGGCACATAGTCACTTTGCTCTCTTCTTTGGACTGTCCTTCCCCAGTATCCAGTTACAGCACAGACCCCACTGTTTCCTCTGTTATCCTTTAACCTGCCAGACCAGGAGGCATTTTTGGTGCTAGTATTTACAATAGGGCCAGATCACCCAGTTTCTGGCCAGGTACACCGTAACCACAGCTGTCCCTGCAGCTGAAAGCTTTGTCTGAAAAAGGCCTGTACACACAAAGGACAGAGGCACAGGACTGGGGCTAGGAAGGCAGGGAGGAAAAACGACCCTGGATTAACCATTTATTTAAAGCAGCTTTAAGCAGACTTAGGAAACCTACTGTTTGCCTGTGGGAGGCACAAATCACTTAGTCTCCTATGGGGAATCTGTCAAGGAGAGTAGTCCTGAAACAATGTATGTTCTTTAGCCAAAATTTAAAAATAAAACAAAGTGTTTGTTTGCTCAGCACAGAAATACCAAACATAATGGACACAGCGATGGGAATGATCTGTAAAGTCATTTTCATTAGAGCAAGGTTTGATGGCAGCTGATGAGTCCCTCTGTGTAATTAAACCCATGTGTCTGCAGCCTCCTCTATCCCATGTCCTTGTGCCGAGCACGCTGCAGAGGTACCTCCACAGCCTGCTTACCCCATCCCTACTGCAGCAGGCCTGGGTTTCAGATGGATTGAGGCTTTTGGCCTCCCCTATATAAACTTAGATGACTCTTAAAGTAGCTATTTCCTTTTAAGAGGAAAAGGCAGATTCAGGATATGTTTACAAGGCAGTCCTGTTAGTCACTTGGCTAGGTCACTTAGTGGGAGCAGCCTATGTGGGTATGACCAGTGTGCTGCAGCCTGCCCAGCCACTCATATCTGTGCTATTTTGAGGGCTGCTCCTGCAGCCAGCTGAGCTCAACACTGCTGGGCCACAACTCCTACCTGCATGCAAGGGACTCACCCTCTCTCACCCTCATCAGATAAAAGATATTTAGCCATCTAGATGGGCACAGACCCTATAGAATAGAATAGAATAGAATAGAATAGAATAGAATAGAATAGAATAGAATAGAATAGAATAGAACAGAAATTAAGCCCTGGGCTCGTTTCTGTCTTACCAAAGCAAAAAAGAGCCCAAATGCAAAAAAAGAATTGGGTGTTTCTAGTCAAATAGCTGGTGGGAGGGAATATATGCTCATTTCTGCTTTCCGGCAAAAAGAATTGTGGCTTAAGATAGAGTCTCAGAAAGAAAGAAAGAAAAACTCTTCTGTTAGCTTCTATTACAGATGTTATTTCTGAGTGTCAAATGCACAGATGGTTCATGTGATTTCCCAGGTCACTTCAAAAGACAAGACAAAAAGGGAATGATTCTCTGAGAGAAGCAGGTAATAAAAAGGCACTGACATATCATTTGCTGGCAGCTTGTAGGAGGTCTCTGTGATGGTGAGTGGAGAGACCTGTTCTCAGGGATGCAGTAAATCATGTATGAATAGCTGGAAACAACTCATCAGGGCTGACAGGCTCTTCTCAAAAGAAACTTTTGCCTTTAGATCATAGCACCTGTAGGTAATAGGTGACTTGGTGGCTGGTCTGCAAGCTGCTGCCCCATTAATAAAACCACATTTTTTGTTCTATTAAGGCAATGTCTTAATATTTTCTGATTTTTAGATGTATTTTTATACAAAAAAAAAGAATTCAAGGGAACTATTCATGCATATGAAAACAAAGAGAGAAAGCAGAAGGTCCATAGACCCTCTTCCTCTTTTAAACGTGATATCTGCCATGAAAAAAGTAATAAGCCAGAGATCAAATCAGTTTGTGTCAAAAAATGTGACACCAGAGTGCTCAGTGGTGCACAGAGAACCCGTGGAGGACACAGTACATCAGTAAGGTATGTGTCTGTTAATAGGGGCAAAAATAGGTCCCCTGCACTCATATGTCAACAGATTGGGCCCCTCGGAGTCTGCAGTCACATTTTTGAGGTGCACATTTGTGTAGCAGAGACCTCCTACTCCCAAAGCCAGCTTTTTCTGTAATAGTTTGTTGCACCTTGTAGAACATTTTGTTAACATTTTTGTTGTACAAAATGATCCTGCACCATTCATTGCTACCTTTTCGGCACTGGCTTTTCTAGTCCTTGTTAGAATGGGAATTGGGGTAAGAACAGGTTTAGCAAATTGTCACTGGGCAAGAGGCAAACCTGAACAGTTCACTGCCAGCCCAAGAGCTCCATTAAATTATTTGAGACTTAGAGTGTATTTCAGTGAAACTCGACTAACATCCTCTGAGAATTATCTATTTTTCAGTACAAATACAGCATCTTTCCAGAAACCAAGCAGTCAGAAGTCTCAGTGGTATCCCTCAAAGTTTCAGTGGTATCTCTCAGAGTAGGGGGATATATGTGGTTTTTCAGTGTCATGCAGCACTTCATCATGGTCTGTCTCTTCACCCAGGGGTTACCTTTCCCCAGGAGAGGTTTTCCTTCCCTAATCCTTCTGAGTCTTGCCTTGTCCCCATGCCTTACACTTACACAGATTTTTAGAAGAGGAAGCAGAGTAGGGAGAGTGGGGTATACAGAAAGAAAAAGGACTTCAAATCCTTTCCACAGCAGAAAGATTGGCTTTTCTAGTTACAATAATTACCGTTTGCAACACCGAACTTTTTATGGGAAGGTATTTCAACCTTTGTGACGTCCCTGGAGGCGAGAGGCATTCCTACTGTTTTCAGAGGACAAAGCCAAGACACAGTGATCAAGTCTGTGCCATGGCATGAAGCATCACCACAGAAACTCTGTGATCTCTTGTGAAATCAGAGCAACTGAGACCAACACAATGTCCATGATGCCTTACCTGTCAAGGCTTTGCAGAACAGGGCTGAAATTGTGAGCTAATCCAATCAATAAAGCCAAGTGAAATCTAGAGTTCCTAACAATTATGGGGTTTATCCTTTTGCTGTTTTTCCATTGTGTTTCTCTTTACAGGGATTTGCTGCCCTTCACCCTGAAGCTGCCACAAGCAATATTAGAAGCCAGTAGCTTTCAAGACCTTGAAATTATCTCTAGTCTGGGGATAGGTAAGTCACTCAAGGCAGCCAGAGTTTTGCTGAGACTTGTGAGAATGATGGTGCCTTGCACAGATATAATGCAGCTGGAAGACAGATGAGCTGTTATTTTTGAAACAGCTGAGGAGGCCTGAATGCAAGAAGAAGATGTTGACGGATTTTATGTTCATAGCAGGATGCTGAAAAAAAGGCCACCTGCCCCTTTGGACATAAATTTCCACTTGGACCTCTGTGCTGGGCATGGGGCCGACAGTCTGACTGTGGGGTTTTCGACAGCTAAAGCACGGCACAGCCCCTCAGCATAGCTTACACATGTTGGAAATAGCTGGCATCTGAGCTATATGGAAAACACCTTTGCAATTTCCCCTTCTGATGTGTGGGAGCAATACTGATGGAAGTGTGGTATTTTTGAATTTTGATATTTCTGCTTCCTCTTGCAGGATTTCTAGTTGGTAGAGAGCCGTGTATCGTCCCAGCGTGTTCTCTCGCCTCGCACTAATCGGATACAAAAAGGAACATTATTTTTAGTGACATCAAACAAGCAAATTTTAGATCAGATGTGTAAAGTTTTAGAGATGGGAAAAGCAGTTCTGTTAACTAAAGGAGGTCTCCCTCCTAATCCTTTCCATTTAACACACTCCACTTGAGACAGCTATTACAGTTAGCCCCTCTCATGCTCCTTTGCTTTTCAGTTTTCCCTCAGGTGTTGAAAACAACCGAACAACGGAGAAAGTTGCAGAGTTAGCTCACTTAGAGATACTCACTAGAGCACCCTGGGCCTTTAGGGAACTGGTTTTGGATCTTCTGCGTCATACTTCCCAAAAGACATGGGCAAACCCCACTGGTTTCAGTTCAGGCATATTTGTTGAATTTGACTACCAGATTTGCCTCTAACATTTTCAGCATCCTCTATTTTGAGTATGTTCCAGTTTGTCAAAATATCCTTTAAAAATGGGTGTCCATCCAG
The DNA here is from genome assembly GCA_013400415.1 of Scytalopus superciliaris. Lineage (NCBI taxonomy): Eukaryota > Metazoa > Chordata > Aves > Passeriformes > Rhinocryptidae > Scytalopus > Scytalopus superciliaris. The sequence continues at coordinate 1,046,557 of VXBX01005867.1, read as the reverse complement.
CACATATTGCTTTAAAAAGGTACTTTACAACTTCAGATTACAAGTTGCGAACTTTATCTTATTGTAACAAGTCTAAAACTTTGAATTAAAACGTATCATGTCTAATTTGAGCCAGGAGAGGATATCCTGATTCAGGCAACAGTTTCCAGCATCTTCTGAAAGGAAGCACAAGTATCAAAGCAATGTTGGTTGTAGTCTTCTTCTTTCTTTCGTGTACTGGTGGTCATAGAAGTTGTGTTGCTTGGAGGTGCGTTTGTCATGGTATATTGCATGCCAGGAAAGTTTCTGACAATGGAAGAAAACCTGCTGTTGTGTGCAGTCTTCCTGGGAAACAATGCTGGCTTCCTGGAGTGCTGTGTTGTCCAACAGGCTCAACTACTGAGTAATGCTGTGCACTGCTTCCTGGAGCAAAACACTGTGGGTACAAGTATGTACACAAACAAGTGCTCTCAAAATGGCACTCCTGAAGGAAAGATAGCATTGTCTGAAATTCTCACATATTGCTTTTTATTTATTTCAAAGTGATATGTTTTTCAAAGGGAGTAAAAGTCAAGTGTCTGTTTGCAAGCTGAATTGTTCCACAGAGGATCTGGCTGTGCTGAGGATGTGCTGCAGGGCCTCTAGTCCTGACCTTGCTGGTACAGAAGACATTTTAGCAGGACAGTCTGCATGATTGCACTGCACAAAAAAGAGCACATACCATCACAGACATGCCAAAGACTCAAAGAAATGCTTAATTGTCCCTCCCAGGGTGCAAGCTAAAGGAAGAGCCAGGGCAGCAATGGGACATTGGCCTTCCTTGTATGAGAGAGTGTGGCTGTGCTGCGAAACACCTACTCTGAAGCAGCTCTGCAATTCGTGGTAGGACCACCTCATCTGGTCCTTCACAGTCTGAGCATTGCATTTTCATCACAGCGTCTTATCCTGACCACTACCGAGAAAAATTACCAACTTCCCTTTGGTAGATTGGTTAACTCACCGTTTCCTCAGCCCATGAGACTTCACAGCATTATATTCTGACTTAAACAAGCAACTTCCACTGTCTGTTGTTTGCTGATAACTGGTAGAGTTGGAGCTTTTAAAGAAAACGGTACCCCAGACAGTCTCAGATGTGAGGGTGTTGGCAGCATGATGCCAGTATGTGCAGCTACATCTGTACATCTACTCCCAGATTCTGTTGTCAAGAGTGCTGTTATTCCTGACAACACTTTTATTTTAAGCTTCTTTCTTCTTCTCTCTCTCATGGTAGGGAATCAGAGAATAAAGCTGTCTTGATGTTAGCCACCGCAATAAAACATTCTGACGTGCTTATAAAGCTGAATTTGCCATGGACACTAGCCTAGGCTGTGAGAGGCTAAATCAGCAGTTTTATCCTGATGGGAATGGACTGTCTTTTAGTTCAGTCTTGACCTGAGAGCTGTACCTTATTCTTAATACTGAAGGTCATTCCACATGTGTGCAGCCCCAGCCCCTCTTGAGCCCAACATGTGATGTTTTGGCAGCAAGACAGGACTAGCACCAAGCATAAGACAGGGTTCGGGCATTATATGGCAGCCCCCTTTGTGTCCTCTGAAATCCAACTAGAAGAGTGTGATGTCAGTGTCAGCTCTGTTTCCAGGGATCAGCATGCCAAATAGTTATTTAGATATCGGCACCTCTGTGTTTCCAGAATTTCCCATCTTCTCCTTGTCCCTAAATCTGTGGGCATATATACAGTCCTCACCCAATGCATATACTCAGAGGTTTATACTCTTTCCCTTGGTAAGAACACATGGGGTTTGCTGGATTCTGTTTCCTGATGCTTTCAGTAGTGGATCCTGGATTAGCAGCTCTAAGAGTGATTAAAAGCAATCAGACTTGTAAGGCACACAGATTTGAAACCTCACCTCTGGGGGAAGGGAAAAAGATAAAATGTGATATTGAATACTGTGCAAAAGATGTAAAAATCCTTTGTAATTTTTTTAGAAGTTATTCAAAGACAAATTCTAGTAAGGGATTTATGGCATACAGAAATGACTACTTGCATCTGAAACAGCATCTCTCTTTTCCAGTCACAGCTGATGGCACTGAAGTACTTAGCTCTTCCTTAGTCCTTCATCATATATTCTTCCTGTGTACAATCTTTGGCATTATTTTTTTTCTCTGACACCTGCAGGCAGGTGCAAAACAGAGTGGGAATGGTCATAAATGATTAGACTTTATGGTTATAGACTTTAATGGTAATTTTATAATGGTAGTTTTATTCTGGGAAAGGTGTTTAAAATCATATGTTGTACTGGTTGTACTGCAAAGCAGGATCAGATCTCTGTGCACAACAGACTCTGCCACATGAGCTTGCTGCATAGTAGAGTCATCTTCATCTGTTGTGCTCCTGGTGCACATTGGACCCAGGCTGTATATCTCTCTCACCTGTAGGCTGTATAGCTCACCTTCCCATGGTGAGCAAGAGGGAGACAGAACTCACGTGGGATCTTCACATCCTCACCTCAGGTATCTGCAATTATTTGGAAATCAGCAATGACAGAACAAGCCATAGATCCCTTTTCACAATAATTTGTATTGGTTACTTGTACCTTCCTGCTCACTGTCAAGAAAGCAGATTCTGGTGAAGCTTATCTCCTGCTTTTAAGCCTCACACACACACACACACACACACACACACACACATACACGAAACAGGCAACCCTTTCTTCGCACTTTTTTGTGCAGAGGTTTGAAAGCTTGTTTACCATTTCTTTTAACAAAAGGTAGGTCTTCTACATTATCATTAGCAGCTAAAACTCTCCCAGAACATTTTTTCATTGTTCTTTTCTTTCTTGTTGTCTACCCATTTTTTGTCTGGTCAGATTTCTGGGATTCCTACTTAAACCACAGAAGAGAGGAGTTACCCTACCCTGCAAAAGAACCAGACAGTTCAAGATCTACCCAGTGTTTTGCAAGTAGCACAAACCACTGCTCATGTGAAATTGAGCTGTCAATAGGAAATGACAGGCTGTGGTTTGTGAATCCTATTTTTATAGAAGAGTGCAGTAATCCTTTTACTCCAGATGTACCTCCTCCTAAAAGCCACGCCACGAGTGTTGATCTCCCTGCTGCCACCATGCTCACCGAAAGAAGGTCTCCTCGCCGGCCACCTCCACCTCCACCTTCTCACACTCTGGTTAAGAAACCTTCTCTGAAGCTCCCACAGGATCCTATGACTGCCTGTGAAGAAAACAAACTGTTTCTAAAGCCACTAGGAAAGAGCATAGAGGAAATGAACATTGAGGGCGGTGACAATAAAGAAGAGGAAAGGAAGCAGAGCTGCTCAGTCAGTGAGCCCTTGGCAGTGAGCCCCAAGAAGGGGTCCCAGCCCTCTGTCCCCCCACGGAGGCGGCTGTGTGAGAGGACCTCACAGGAGACATGTGTGGGTAAGCCTGAGAGTTGTGAAATGCTGAAAGGGGAAGGGACAGAAGAAAAACAAGATACAAGTACAGAGAACAGAGATAAAAGGTTGCCGTGCAATAAGGCTTTAGAAATGCCTGGGGAGGTTTCCACAAGGGCTGTATCACAGTTTCAAGAGACAAAGCCTGAACCTGCAGAGAAGAAGGAGGACATGCCAGAGATACAAATCAATGCCGTTGAGAAAAGAAAGCCACCTCCTATCCCACCACCGAGAAGGAAGAGGCTTTCCCAGGTACCGAGGATCCAAAGCTCCTGCCAGTTGAAGCAAATAACAGTGGCAGAGATGGCCACGGCCCCAGTGCAGGCTGCGTGCAAGGACAGCCCAGCTATGGTGGCAGGTGGTGCCACTTGCACACAGAAGACTGAACCAAGACGTGGCCACAAATCTGTCAGCTCAGCTGAACTGAAGGGTTTGCACTTGTCCCTGGAGGACCTGGGAGGCAGTGCCACAGCTCAGGCATCAGCATCTGAACCAGACTCCTACTCCACCAGTAGCACAGAGGATGACATGGAGATGCTGAGTAGTTCATCTGGTAAAAAGACACACTCGGTGATCTTGGCCAAGGCCAAGAACAGGCTGTCCCTTGCGAACCTGTCCAACGTCTTCACAGTCTTTTTGTCCAGTGACAGGAAGCTGCAGAAGAAGATAGTGGAACTGGCACAGGACAAAGATTCATACTTTGGCAACCTGGTGCGGGACTACAGAGTGTACAGTTTAGAGATGATGGCAAAGCAGAGCTCCAGCACAGAGATGCTACAAGAAATCCGGTTGATGATGACTCAGCTGAAGAGTTACTTAGTGCAGAGCACTGAGTTGAAATCTCTGACAGACTCAGTGTCCTACACCGAGGAACAGTTAGGTAGGTGACTGTGGTTTATTTATCCTTCCTTGGGCATGATTTGGGAAGGTGAGGGGGAAGACAGGATTATGCAGATATAGGTTCTGCTTTACAGAATTATCAACCATCTCCTAAAAGCTGAGGGATATGAATTGAAGTCTACTCTGTGATTGTCAGCACTTGGAGGAACAGCTCTAAAACCTGGAGACCAATGAGGGGGAAAATCCCAACAGGAATATTTTAAAGGGAAAAGTTTAAGTGGAAGGGATGTGTGTGAGAGACTTGCATGTATGTATATATGTATGCACAGTCATGCAAATATGAGTCCCTGTAACCATGCACACACAGAGTTCACTGGAAACACAAAAGGTCAACTTCCCCCTCTGCAGCTGCATCCCCCATGGCCTTCCCCATCCACTGCTCTGCTGTGAGGATGGAGAACTCTCTGCATGTGGCAGACAGATTAGGGGTCAGTCACAGTCTCACAGTGGGAGGGACAAGACTATGATGATTTTGAGTGGCAGGCTGGAGGTATCCCTTGTTTCCGCTCTGTGGGGCTCGGAGTTCAGAACTGTGGAAGGGCTGCCTGCTGGAAGGCTACTGCTGGCTCCAAAATGCAGCATTCGCTTCTTTGCCACAGACATAACTTGCCTCTGGGAAGTAAAAATAATGTTTTTAACTGTTTACAGGTGTTTCATTGCTTCTCTTTCATATCCTGTGAGGGAGTAATGTGCTACTTCCCTCCTTGCTAATGATTAGACTGGTCTATTTAATATACATCCATGAGGGAATGTACAAAGAGCTGTAGGATTTTTTATCCCAGTCAAAGCTGTACAGCCAGAAAAAGTGTGCATGCGTGAACTCACGTGCCTTCTGAAAGCTTGAAAGTGTTTCTTGGGGATCTGAGAACCAATGCAGAGCTATGTATGGATCCCTAACTTGGCTTAAAACAAGATAGTAGCTGGAAGACCCAGAACATGGCCAGCCAGAGAAGTGACATGCATTCTGGGAGATCTTGCAGCTCCAGCGTTAGATGGGACCCAGCTAGATGGTGAGCCAGGACTAAGAGGCAGTCTGCTGTCAGTCTCAGCAGGCCCTGCTGATTTCTTTCTCATCCAGCAGAGCTTCACATGATCCTACAGACTCCCCAGCAGAACAGACCCTCTGCCAGCACTTTGCCATAGCTAGGAGAGGGGACCTACAGTTTTACTTCTCATGAACCTTATGTAACACCTACAATTTTTGTCCCAATAACCTCTTTCTTCGAGGCTAAAGGAGTGTCAGCATAGAGAAGTCTGTCTTGAATCTTGATTATTGAAGGTGGAGAGGGGGCAGAAGAAGTGTCCTTATGCTTGGCAGAGCTGCATGTGTACCAGCTTCCCACAGACATGCCTGGTTGGATCTAGCTCTGTTCACTGCCAGTTCCTTAACAGGATGATATGGCCCAGCCAGCCTCAGGAGGACTGTCTTCTCCTGTGGAGGACAGGAATTCACACTGTGCAAGATGTACCACTTGAATTTGTCCTGCTTCAGGCTGATTGGTTATCTGGATTCTTTAAAATAGTTGCATTTTGCATACATAAATCTTACTGCCTTCTGTTTCATTCCTTACTGCCTGAGCAGATAAACTCCTTTGCCAGTGACCTTTTTGCCTCTGTTCCGGGGTCAATAAGAGGATCTCTGGCAGTCCCTCTAGCTGTCTCTGGTTTCTAGGAGTTAGACAAGACTATCTCACAATCTCTCATGCTTTCTTTTGTCTCCTGCTAAATATTAATCAAACACTCAGCCCTCACATATTATTTCCTCATCCACAGGTGGTGTAAGAGGTGTCTTAGGTAAGGGTAATTTAGAGTCACTGAGCAGTAAACGTGAGAAACTTCTGACCAGATGTTGGTGTCTGTCTCTAAGCTGATGGCTACAGCAGCTTTCCAGTCACTGAGAAAAAAGGGGTGCTTTGAGGATGCAATTAATTTCACTCCAAAGTGAATATCTCAAAAAAGCCAGAGGGAGAGCGACATGAGATGAATCCCACCTGGGCATCTGTAAGGGCAGGGCTGTGAAAAGAAGCACAGTTATGTGAGGTTCCTCATCTCTCCCCAGAGTTGGCTTTCCTGCTGCCTGATTGTGTCATGCTGGTCAGCCAGGAGTCAGGCAGAGAGAGCAGGGACTGCTGGTAGCAGGAGGTCTTCTACAGCTTCAGTGGCAGAAACCACACACAGTGATGTTCATCTCAAGCCCATCTAGGACTTCTGAAGGGTATTGGTAACGAAACGTTTACTTTCTGGGATGTAATTTCTGTTCCCTGCTCCCAGCTATGCAGTAGTGCTGCCTTAGGACTTTTACTTGCAACTGTATTACTGTTGTGATTATTTGCTATGTGCTTTTGTGTTCTCCTTTCTCTATGCAGAAGTGATTGCTGAGACGGCTTTGTACAAATGTGTCCTGAAACCTTTGAAGGAAACCATTAATTCTTCACTGAAAGAAATACACAACAAAGATGGATCTTTACAGCAGCTGAAGGAGAACCAGCTTGTGATACAAAACACAACTACCACTGACCTAGGCATCACGACCAGTGTGCCTGAAACAGTTGTGATGGAAAAGATCCTTCACAAGTTCACAACCATGCACAAGACCTATTCCCCAGAAAAGAAAATTTCCATCTTGCTGAAGACCTGCAAACTCATCTATGACTCCATGGCTCAGGGAAACCCAGGTACAGTGCTCCTACTGAAATGGGTTCTTCTTACATGTGTCAGAGGAACAGGGTTTATTGATACAGCTGGTGTGGTAATATTCACATTGGAGGTAGCAGTGGTGGTTGATGTGCTTGGTATCAACTGTCCACAGGCTGTGTTCAGAATGAAATGGTAGGTAACCATGAATTTTTCTGCACCAACAGCAGGTATAAGATGTTACCTGGTTAACTTTAAGCTCCGTAACTCCAAAAACCGGACAGATGTAAGTGTGTATTTTATGTGTCATGTCCTTCTTGCACAGGTCTCCATATATCCTCAGGGCCCTGTTCCAGCTTGTAGCAGAGTAATAGTAAATTCTAGGAATGGGTCTTTGGCACAAGTCTCTTGGTTTGGCCTTTACAAAGTTTTTCCTAATTTGAGGGGGAGATGCAGAATGTTGGTACTGTTTGTTACTAATTCCTGATGCTCCAGTAAATTCCAAAAGCCACTGCTTCTTCAGTGTATGGAAGCATGAGCTCTGAGTATAAACATAACTTGGGCCTCAGGCCAACCACTAATGCACACATTAAACCACTGGCCTGCAGACAGGATGCATCTTTGCAGATAGGCCAGGAAGTCTCTTCCCCCAGCAATCTGCTTGCCAGTTTAAGAGCTTTTTTTGTACACTGGTATGCTGACGACCAGCCATGCATAAATTTGGAGAGAATCCAGGTATTAATTTGCAATAACCTGTTCAAGAACTCACAATCTCCAAAGGTGTTTTTAGCCGTTCTGCTTTATTTTGTACTGGTATCACTTGGAGCACTCCTACATGGATTGTTGTATCCCTGCTGAGTCTCACCTCAAGGTCATCCCTTGGATAGTAAGCAGCAAGGTTCAGTGACCAGTCTAGACACATTAACAGCAGAGTAAGAAGCCACCCCAGGGCTGAGCCTTAGCTGCAGTGGGGACAGGACCTCTCACTGTCTTTAGGTATTATGAGAAGATTTGGACACATGTAGGGGGATTTGCTGTAACTTTGTTAAAACATTGTGTTAAGTTTGAGAATAATTTGGTATAGATCAAGGACTTGCAAGCCTAATTAAAACCCACATAAGAGACATGGTCTCCTTCAGATGCTGGTGGTATGTCATGTATATGTCACACCTTAGCTCAGGGCTGAAATTTCTCTTTTGAAGGAAATACCGTTTTTTTACTTTATGTAACAAAAATTAAGAGTCAGAGAAATAATTCAAAAAAGGCTACATGTTTTAAAATATTAACATTAATGAAATCAGATAATTTTGCTGTGGTTTGCTATGCCAACCAAAGCTTCATTTCAGCTGTTTTCTCATGTTGACTACTACTGCCAGCGGGGTGTAGGTCAGAAGCTGATTTCAACCCTACACATCCAGTTCCCTCTCCCTTACATATGATCAGTGATGCATATCAGGGCCTGGTCAGAAAAAAAACTGGCCTGGAACTATGGAAATGTACCCTCAATTAATTCAGACCATTAAAAGAGATTGAGGGGAGGATATATAGTCTAACTATAGTCTAACTCCTGGAAAACAGTGGACTTGGAGAGACGTGAAAACGCCCTGTAGATGCACTTAGAAGTGAAATGTGTGAAACCCCTTTCACAGAGTGAATTGAGCCCAGAACACTTTCATTTTCCACCTGGCAGAGACAAGTATTCAGCAACCTGAAATATTTCTGTCAGAGACTTCCAGCTGGTGGCATGCAGAAGAGCATGCTGTGGGCTGCTCAGGCAAGATTTCAGCATTTAGGAATTTTCTTCCTGCTCTCTGCCCATCTCAAGAGCAACAGGACAGGGCCCCTCTTGCTTTCAGCCAGCCATGAGGCAGCACAGTGTTCTCCGCACAGGAAGAGCAGACACCATGATCAGCTTCCTGTGCAATATCCTCTTCTTTTAGCTCCTTTTCCTCACTGCTGAATTAGAATGTCCCCTCCTCTTCCAAGAGCAGAGCAGGTGGAACACAAAACTAATCGTTCCCTCTGCTGCAGGACCAAAATCAGTCAACATCTGTCAGAAAAATTATCTGTTTGATAACATGGTAACTTACTTATGTTGGCTGGTTTAACTAGCAATTTGTTAGCTCAGCCCAGGTCTTGATTCACTTTAGGATGACCATAGGATAAGCTGACTAAGAATGGTTTCATATCTCAAAGCAAAGTGCAAATACCACCAAATCAAGCACCTCTTTTTTTTTCCCCCCGAGTCCCATATGAATACACAAGTTGAGACCCATGTACAGCAGTCCACGTTTGGCCAGGGTGTCCCAAAGAGGTACCAAGTCTTCTTTAAAACTAAGGATAGACTTACTCAGGAACATCAGTGCCTGTGGTACTGCCCATCTTTGCACTGCTGGAAGAGTCATGAAACTTTGAAGTCTGCCTTGTCTAACGCTATGTGTATCAAGACATTTTAAGAAAGAAGGAGATCTTTGGTTTGATTGCAATTCACATTACATGACAAAATATGGTTGATAAATTGGCTGTGGTTGAACTCCTCCTTAATGCTTAAGGCTAAGAACTGAATGGGTCAGATCCTCAGCTGGCTTCAACTAGCATTTCTTCTTCAAGCTGAAGGCAATCAACTTGTGGATCTGATTCGTGACAAGGAATTGGGAAGGACAGTTCACAGTCTCTGCCAACATACCTTTCTCCCAACAGACTGCTGAGTACAACTACAAGATAGAGTTGAAACAGAACTAATCTATAGCTACGCCTAACTGTAGGTGGCCACAGATGGGTATCGTGCCCAGCTTCTCATTACATACACTGGGGAATCAGTCAGTGGAGTTCAGGTGATTCATCTGGCTAGATGGAGGCTTATCCTGGAGGGTGAGATGACTCAAGGCAAACTTCAATGCCAATATTGATTAATTCATTACTGGCTATAAAAGGAATTTAGGAGTACTGGGGCAGATGCTCATATGTACTGTGTAGGCAGTGATATTAGTAAATGAATCCTCCCCAAAGGGAATATTATGATAGAATTGAGGTGTCTCACTGAGCTTTTCCAACTTACATGCAACCTTAAATAACAGCAACACATACCTTCAAGAATGTAACCTATGCCCTAAAAATATGTAACCTGCCTGCTAAAAATACTAGGAGTAGCTAGTAAGAATAAAATGCATTAAAATAATGGAAAAAATAGATTTTGGAAACCCACCCCCCACAAAATTACTTTTTTTTTTTCTTTTTTTTTTTTTTTTGTATTATTTTGTCTGTGCACTAGAAAAGGTAAGAGCCAGGCATGATGCTACTCCTACATTTGGAAGGCATGCCACAGTACCCCGAGGGACAGATGGGCACATAGCTACTTTGTGCAGTAGCACTGTAATCTTACGTAATAAAAACACACTTATTACATATCTTTCAGGAATGCCTTCACTCAGAGAAAATATTAAAGGTATATTGTGTGGTATGAGTAGAATAAGAGTCTCTGCTTTCCATCAAAAACACAAGTGACACTTGCAGAGTGAGAAACAAGACGCAAATCTGCGATATGTATGGCACATACTGGCACCTTCTGCCAGTACAGGCCTTGTGACACCTGGGAGCTGCCACTCTGTGGAAGAGAACTGATGCAAAAGCAAAAATGGAGCAGCAATAGGCATTGGTTTATAAAGAAAAACTGCGAGACAAACAGGCCAAATTGGGGCAGTCCATGAGTGAGGAAGATCAAGCATGGAAATGTTCTAAGTTTAAGTTGGAAGTTTGAAAGATGGGCGGACTGCTTTCTAAGGTAATTCAGGAAGAATGAATAGAGGTACAGTTTTCATATTGCTACGTTTTTAACTTGTGAACTACCTAAGGTTATGAAGCTTCATTTTTGGACTATCTTTGAGCTGTACAGGGAGCTGGAGTATATAGTTCAAAACTAGGTCTGTAGTATGATGGAACTGGTTAGGTGACAGGCCCTAAAACATCTGATTTCCTAATTTCTGTTGCATAGTTTTTCATGGCCAATACTTTGGGAAAAGAGGATAGATAGGACATATATTCCAATGGAATATTTCTCTTCCTTAACTTTTAGAAGAAAGATGGTCACTCCCTACAGAACTGAGCAGACAGATATTAGCTGCTCTGATGAACTCTTATAGGCTCTGCAGTTGACAAAGGCATGTGTGTCTCCAGTGGGATAGCTGAGCTTGTGAAAAGGAAACTGAACTCAAATTCTCCTGCAGCCAGTGTAGAATCCACGCTAGAAGCTCCTAAAACGAAGTCAGAGCAATTCCACCACACTGCTTGTTAGCACATCTCACTTCTGAGAAGGAAATAAAAATGCTATACATAACAGTTTTCCTTTGATATCTTTGGGAAGAGGATACTTGTTTTAAGTTACTATTAATGAAGAGATTTGGGGGGGTTTGCTAGCTAGCACAATTTCTATGTTTGAATCAAAGAGGCAGTTCAAATTTTTCATGGGGAACAAACTCCTCTGATCTCTAAACCACGTATTTGTTAAGTGGATTCATGCTGTCTGCATCTATTAACTCCCTTAATTCAACTATACTATAAATCAAACCTTGCTAAAGTAGTATGAGATAGACAAGAAACAGCAAAATGCTAGTGAGTGAAAGAATAGCCATGATCTTTTCTTATGATCTTGAACAAATCTTCGTTAACCTTTCTGTACCTCAGGTTTCCCAGTTATAAACCAAGGCTGAAATTCATATTTCCTAGAGATTTGTTGCTAGACATCATGCCAGTGTTTGTAAAATATTAGAGCAAGGTGCAGGGCATCATCACTCTCTGCTGGTTTCCCAAATCTACACAGAGGGAAAAGAAATGCATGAACGTGTTAAAATAGTCTGTAATTTCTTTATGGAGCCTTGGGCAGAATTCCAGTTGTTTTAAATCATGTATTTAATTAATACCCATCTATTCAAGTGCTGCATCCCAGCCAGAAGCTGACGTTGTATTTGCTTTGCTATAAACATAATAGGATGAGTTTGTGGCAGAAGAGAAGGCTTATTTTAAGCTTCTTAGATATATTTATGAAATAAATGTTTCCTGACCCTGCAGGGAAGAAGGGGAAATAAAGCAAACAAGTAGTATCTGGAGTAGGACACTACCACCTTGAATAAGCAAGCTCAGTCCCACTGTCACTGAGACCAGTGGCAGGGTCAGAGCTGGATTTAACTCTGTCAACTGCAAAAATACCCTTCTGTGAGAGACCACAGATGGAGCAAGCCATGCAGGTCTAGGAATTTGGCTCTGGCCCAGACTGAAAGTAAAGCTGAGGAGGCAACAGCCTGCAGAGAACATCCCTGCTGCAGATCCCACACGGACCCTGGTTAGTGCCCTGGTGCCTTTCATGGCACAGAAAGCGTGTGGGTTACACAATGCTGAGAAGCACCAACCCTTTGGGTATCTTGGTTCACAGGCATTGTTTCATATATCTTTGTGGCCTCCTGCTCCCGGTCATACTTAAGTTGCTGACAGCACCTATTATTGCCACAGATGGACTGAGATACAGAGCATCTCAGGGCCATGCTTAGTCTGATGGCTGTACCTGTCAAAGCTAATTCCTGTGGCAACTGTGACATCCAGAGCCAGGAGAACAAGGGAAGATTCAGAATCCTGTCCTCTCAGGCACCTGTCCTTGGCTCCATGTGCAGTCAGAGGAGTGGAGTTGTTGCAATGCCTACAAGGAGTAGGTGCAACATACCGTGTCTGACCTGCCCTTGGCAACACTGGGTGTTTGTGGCAACACATGGAGTCAGAACTAGATCCTTGATGACTGGTTTTGCTTCTCTCTTGTTGACACATTCTGCTCCTGCTGACTTCAGCTTTAGCTGCAGATGTGGGTATTTAAGAATCAGGCATCATATACCCACAAGTGAAGGAAGGTGGTATCTAGTAATTTATGCAGGTTGTGAGCATACAGCATATGAAGAATGTGCTCTCTGTCCATTATTGCAGTCAGACATCCCTACTTTGCATTTATTATTCAAAAAGGAACTCTATATCAGATTTTCATATTTAAGCCATATAGACAGCTGGAAGTCCAGTAATATTCCTATGAAATCTTTAAGTTCAGGAAAGTTTATAACAAGGACTGGTGGGCAAAGCAGCTAAATTAGCTTGTAGAAATGAAATAGACAGCAATGAAAAATAATTGACTCCATGCCTGCTTGTACATACAACCACTTCTCAGCCAACAAAAAAGAAATAGAGAGATCCTGTAGGAGCTCTTGAAAACTGTCCTCTAACTGTCACTTCAGCTGACACTAGGAGTTGATGAATGGGAACATGGAATTGTTTAGTTCCAGGTTGCTATTTCCACTCTGCATTATTTGGCCAGTCCATTACCTGGTTGGTGATCCCCTTTGGTGATATTTTTAAAAACCACAGTAAGCAAACAAAATATCAAACAAAACCCCCAGGTTTTGGTTTGTTTGGGGTTTTTTTTTCCAGTGGATAGAAATTTATATTGTTAAGTAGCCACTTTCTTGAATGCCCAAGCAGGTAAAATATGAATTGGTCGTAAAAGAGAAGTAGTAGGGAAAATTCTGCTGTCGATGTTGCACTAGAAATCCCTTGGCACTCGGGAAATTAGAATAATTTTATCCATGCCACTGGTCTGTAACTACTTTATCATAAAGAAAAAAAATTTAAAGAAGGGGAAAATAAACCTACCAAATCTTTGGTATTTCATCTTCCTTTATACTAGTTTTATACAGAACTGACTCTCTTGGCCTCTGATTCACTTGGATCAAAAGGAGAACAGGGCTTTTCCCTGTGCAGTTTTTCTATTACATTTCATGTCTCAGTTGGGTCATATTTTTTTTCCTGAAAAACATAAAATAGCTGTAATACTAAACTGCTTGTATTAAGGTAATGTATATGACAGTAATGAATTGGACCCTTCACAGAGACATAAGCCAAGGCAACAACAGACAAACAAAATGTTCAGCCAGATGTTAATGGAACAATGAAGTCCACATATAGTTTAGTTGAAGACCGAAGGCTGCTTCTTTTAACTAAAGTCAGCTGTAATAAAGCCATCAGAATTGAAAGTGTTAATCCAGCTTTCATTAAATAAATTGTCTGTGTCGTGACATGTGTGTGCTCTGTCAGAAACAGACTGAATTATGGCCCTGACAATCTCTCCTTCTCTAACACTGTTTTAACTGGATCAACGCTCTGTCCACTAGATACATTACTGGGTTTATTTCAAAGCCACACTTTTTTTTTTTTTAATCAGGGGCTAAGCTCATGTTTATTTGAAACTTCAGAAGAATATTTTTCTTTGCCAGTGGAGAATCTGCGTCAGCTATGAATGACAAAAAAAGAAACCTGACTCATGGCAAAGATTCGAAATAAGTCAGTGGGAACATTTGAGAAATAGGAATTTATGCCCTACCATGGAAGACCATGTGTAGTGAGGGCCAAAAATGGCTAAAGCATTAATTTCACCAGAGCTACGTCAAGGGTAGCTTTGATTCTTTGAGATGAGGCAAGCACTTCTCAGGTGAGACACACATGGCCCATGAAACCAACACATCTAAATGCACAGGTGAGAAAATCTGCCCAGAGTCTGAGGAAAGGCATTCACAATGAAAGCACTTTGGGATTAGGTTGAGAGGCATGGTCAACTCTGAATGTTGGGGAGATAGGGCTGTTAAGAAACTTGATATTACAGATTTTCTGTGATGAATTTATGATGTGTCAGGGGAAAGTGAAAGCATCTTTCAAATGAGAGAAGTTATACTTGTGTTCTTTGTGGTTTATGCAGCAAATCTTAAGTTTGGATTCTATTTTAAGTAGTAATTATTTATAATGATGATTGTTAAGATGCATGGGTTTTTGTCCTCAGAGATGCCAAAGAGCTCATACAGATTACACATTAGATCACTTCATTTACATTGTTGATACATTTTAAGCACTGGAATTCTTGAGCACCTGCTGCACATCAGTTTCAAAAGTTAGTCTAAATCCAATGTGAAAGGCTTTTTCTTTTCTTAGCTAGACACCATGGCTAGAAGGATGATTCCTCTTAGATCCTACCTCTTGGGAGACTGTTTTAATTAGGAACACATAGCGTGATGTTTTGCCTTCTGAAGGAATATAAACACAGAAGTCTTCAGTCTTAAAAGCCACTATCTCAAATTCTGTTTTCTGGGTTTTGGTCCCACACATAGAGTAAGCCTTAGAGAATAAATATCCCTAATGCATATAGACAATTTCCCTGCTAATATTGCCAACCTGAACTGTGGTCTTGATGTAAGTGTCAAACCAGAGTGACAAGATGGAAGCCTTTGCACTCCCCAAAAATTGCCACATGTCTGTGATCAATGAAGTTGAAGTTTCTCTTTCTCTAGTTAATACAGAATGGAAGAAATGGAGCTCACTAAAATTTTCAAGCTTGTATTCTGAGCTCGAGGCAAGTTTATTGACTTTTTAAGTGATCTAATTTTCCCCTTTTCAGCATTTTTTCTTTGCTGATGCTTTTGAGCTTTAGCTTTTCAGGTAATGCAAAGAACATGCAGGGTGAGAAGCTGTCATTGTTACGTGGGAACATGTTTTTGTGGTGAGCTTATTGGGACCACTCTGTGTTTCTCCCTGTTCAGGAAAGCCGTATGGTGCAGATGACTTCCTCCCTGTGCTCATGTATGTGTTGGCCCGCAGCAATTTAACTGAAGTCCTTCTGAATGTGGAGTATATGATGGAGCTCATGGACCCCGCTCTGCAGCTGGGGGAAGGTAAAGAGTACAGTGTTTGCTCGTGGGATGTTCACTTTGGAAGTCATTTACCTCCCTTCAGTGTCGGTGAAAGTGGGACTGGCTCTGGCTAGACTTTGTGGATAAGCTTTGGCAAAGCTTTTCAAATCTGAAGCTCTAAAATTATTGTCCAACACCTTAAGTCCTTTTAGCTGTGCAGTGTCATTAGACACCAGCTAGAAAAGCAGGGACCCAGCATAAATGAGAACTAAGTTGCTGAATTAGTAACCTAAATAGAGACAGCCTGTGTTTGCTGGCCCAAAGGCTGAAAAACTACATGGTCTTTGCCTAAAATTAAACAACTGCTGCAAACTGTTGTGTGGACACTTTTATTTATTCCAGTGAGAAAAAAGAATCACATTTCGTACTTGCACTGTATGCCTGAGGCCAGACATCATTCTTATGGTCACTCTACTCTTAAATTTGAGTGAACCTCTGACAAAGTTCTCTGAGTGAGTATCAGTGAGGCAGAGAAAGAAAAGTCGGGTAAGAGAGGAATATTGAGTTTAGATGTGAATAAAGACCTCTGTTATTAGAGAGATAAATACCTCGGGGAACTTGTGGACCTTTAGTTTCTTAAATATAGCTTGTAAAGCAAATGCTTTCCAAGTGACAATTATGCATTCTGAATTAGGAACACAGATCATTTATCACCAAGGAGTCACTAAACCAATAAAATGGGGTTTATTTTAGACTTTGGTTTTGTAAATGCTGAAGTTCTAGAAAGGAGTCCTAAATGAACAACATTATTTATATGAAATGGAGGTATGAGTCTGAAACTAAGAGCATGTCATGCCAGCACAGTGCAGAGGGGAACAAAAGTAAGTATTGACAGGACGAGTAATAACAATACAATGTATTAGTAAGGTGTTTCTACACAGGCTAATTTTTTCCCTGATAAGAATTGTTAGCAGAAAAAATGTTAGCCGAAGAACACCATTTTTCTGATATAACCAAGCTGGTTTTGGTGACTACATTGCAGACAGGTTCTTAATTTTAAATGGGCACACTACCAGGCTGGGTTGAAGTCAGCTGGGTTGGGGAGCTCAGGGCATCGAAAGCAAAGCTGGCTGGAAGTTCTCTTAACTCAACGATGCAAGGACTGTGTGAAATGTGCACTATGGTCAAAGGGGCAAAAATGTTGTGACAGAGTTTCAGATCTAACTGGCTGAATAACCACATCAGAAAGAACACTGGGAGAAGCTGCAGATACAGGGAATGGAAAAGAAAGAGCATCTCAGTGAAGACAGCTCTGAGATCTCAAAGTACGGAACTGGCAAAAGTTAACTCGAGTTAGGCCTTTCAGAGTTGAATGGCAAAAGGTGATTCAGGCACAAAAATTAAAGGGGAAAAAAAAGTAAAGCAGATGTGAGAAAACCGAGGCATTGCATAGGTCAATACACAAAATCCCTTAAATTTGTCCTCCAAATAAAAACTATGCTTAGAATTTGTTTTATCTCAACAGTAGTGTTGACTGCTGGGGCAAAGGCAAGGACAGATGATGGGATATGACTGAGTGGGAAAAAATGATACTTAGAAATGGGAGAAGAGTTAATTCATTAAAAAGTTGTAATGAATTCCTGTGGATGGGACTATGAAATCTTCCTCCTTCAATTCTGAAGAAAGGGATATAGCAGGTTGTGGGTCCAATCATGGTGGCCAGAGCAGGAGAAATAGCAAATACAGACAAGGAAGAGTACTAACTATATTTAAGGAGAGAAAAGTGGCACTTTCAGGCTTCTTAGTCTGCTCTCAGCAGCTCTTTGAGGGAGACAGGAAAGAAAAATTAGAGTACTTTGGGTGAGTGGCTGTGAGACCCTCCTCACCGATCCACAGAGCATGTAAAGTCAAATGGCAGTGCCTTGGTCTCTCCTGTCCTACACCAAACTTCAATGGTGCTCTAAAAACACAGCTCTTAAATTATTCAGCCTCCCTGCAGCAGCGGCGGCTCCGGCCGGCCGAGAGGGTTGGGCGGTGCGCAAGTGCCATCTAGAGGGAACTGCAATTAGTGTGACTCATTAACCACGGGTCCTCGCCCGGGTCACGGGCATCTGTCAGCTCTCCCCGTGTCCTTGTCACCGGGATGCTGGGGCGGCATTCAGGACCTGGCCTCGCCCCTGTGGGCTGGTCCTGCCCTGCCTGCGCCTATAAAGATATGATTAAATCACTTTGTCCCGCAGGTTTTAATGATGCCAGAACTGATATATTGATATAAAATGAATTATTTACTATTGCAAATTTACAAACAGGTGAACAGACGAAAGATCTTAATCAGGATTAATTACTACCCATTGTGAAAGCTGTAACAAAGTTATATAGTGCACTGTAACAGAGCAATTATATTAAATCAATTGTATCAAACCTAGCAAAAGAAACAATCATTAAGTAGAGATCGATGTAACTCACCATATGAAAGAGTGAGCAGATGTCTCTCTCAACCCTTGAAGAGATGTCTCTGCTTCATAGGAGAAGCTCCACACTTCAAGGAATTATGTGGAAGGATCTGCCATACGAAAGTTGGACTGGACTTTTAGAGTTTTAAAGTGATGGACTGATAGTCACATATTTACAAGCCCACAAACTAGCTTATCTGTCAAATCCTGCTTCAAAAAGCAGGGTGTGTATTCAAAGTCTGGTGAACCAGGATGGTTTTAGCATAATTTGACACCAAGACAGCATCCTGGTGCCAGCAGTTGAACTTGCATCATCGTTTGCATGATGGCTTGCATAGTGTGAATATCAGGGTGGGACTGTCCTGACACAGGTTCTTATCATGGTCCAGCTGCTTCCCCATGGCTGCAGTTGGTTATTTATTACCTGCTGCAACCAACACCACAGGAGTCAGGGCTTTCTGAGGGAAAAGGGCTTTTGCCAGGTTATTTTGTTTCTCTCCTTGACCAAGATTTATCCTGCAACTTTGAACAGTCCAAGAATTACAGGCAGACACCTGGGCTCTCTGGGTAGTCAACAGAGAATGGAGGAAGCAGAGGGTGACTTGTTCCTGCAGGTCTGACACATTCCACAAACCGTGGTGAGCCCACAGGAGACCTGGGGTCTGAATATTCCAGCAGCATAGCTGGAGTTTGAGGGGTTGGATCCAGGCCTTGTGCTTCTCCTACAAGTACTTTATTACTTTTCCTATGCCCGTATATTATGGTGACTGTTCAGGAGCCCAAGTTACAGACCTGTTGCATGGGCCCTGTCAAACACAACGAAAAGATGGCCATGCCCCAAAGAACAAACCATCTGTGGCTTGGACTTGTTTGTGACAGCAGCTTTTGTAGCTGTTTCTCTTCAGCTTGTGTTTCCTCCCAGGACATCTACAGCCTCAGCAGTCTGGGCAGTGACACTGATGTAGAGCAGAAGGGAATGGAGGACACTGGTTGTTAGGTCTCTTTTTGTTAGCTTAACATCAGTCACCGCTGATGGCCAAGGGTCAGACGGTGCTGCTGTCTGAGTGGGAGTGGAAGTGAATGGCCCATCCTGGTGTGATGTTCATACAAGACTTTTGCCTTTTGCAGGTTCCTATTATTTAACCACCACCTATGGGGTCCTGGAGCACATCAAGAACTACGACAAAATCACCGTCACGCGGCAGCTGAGCATGGAGGTTCAGGACTCCATTCACCGCTGGGAGCGACGGAGGACGCTGAACAAGGCCCGGGCTTCCCGCTCCTCAGTGCAGGTAGCTGGCATTATGTTCTAAGGAAAAAGCCTGTAAGATGAACACACTTTCTCCATACTTTCAATTTTTTAATATGGTAATTATTTTAAAACAAAATTAATTCAAATCACTGGTAAAAGAGTACATATGGTGCAAGATTTCCTGACCTTAAAAAAACACCCTTTGTTTGAAATACATATTACTTACAAAATGCATTTTGAAGTCTTGAAGTACCCTTGTAGTGTTGTAGTTTTAAATATGACTGTAGAGTGATTTTGCTGTTCATTCTCAAAGGAGCTGTGCTAGGAGCCTTTGCATATGGAGAGCCATGAGGAGGGTGCAGGGAGTCCCTCTTCTCCATCACCCTTAATGCCTGGGGAAACCATGGGTTAAACTGAGGACATGTGAGCAGGCTATGCAGGGCTGTTGCCAGATGGCATCAAGCTGGAGGAGGATCTGAGACATCCCAGGAGCCTGTCAGTCAAGTATCTTCCAAGGACTGTCTTCCCCTGTCTAGCAGCAGGAAAGACCCAGCAATATCTGGTTAGCTTTGAAGCCCATGCTGTGTATGGCCCAGCAAAGACCTCTCCATGCACCAGCAGGAGAGGGTCCCAAGAGGAATGGGGGGTCTGGGCCTGCAGCCACGGTGAGTCTGGGCACAAGTCCAGGACCTCAGCATGCCCTGTCAGCCTCATGCCCCATGATCAAATTGTCACCCACAGGGAGACAGCAAAGGCCACATCTCAGGTTCAGTAGAGTCTTCACAGTGCAGAACTGAAAATTGTGCATGGCAGGGTGTGTGGGGGTGTGTGTGTGGTATGAAAAGCCAGGGGAAAGTCTCCTGAGGGGGAGACACAGTCCTGTAGCCCTGTGAATGCACGGAGCTGAACAGGTTTCCCATGTTGCAGTCAAACCAGTCCCTGATGATCTCAGAAACTGTGACTGATGAATGAGATACAGCAAATACCCAACCAGCCCTGAGTGCTGCTCTGGCAGTAGCTCATAGCAAGTGCCTAGCATGGAGCTTAATAGCTGAGTGAGAAATTTCCACATTTGCCCAGAAGATTCCCACCATCTCCAGCAGCTGAAGGGCTGTTTTCCATCCCTTTGAATGAGGGATAATATCAGAGACATACAAGCCTATCCTGGCAGAGATAAACAGCACTCTGATGTGTTCAGCAGTCCCTGCCCATCCTTCTGGCTGCCTTAATCATCTACAGTGATACTCCATGAATGCAGTTTGGAAGCCCATAGGTCCACACATTTGGCAAATTTCACTTCTGCTGAGAAACCTCTGTATTTTCTGACCAAAATGGTTGGGAATTATTTTGAACTTCACAGATACAAATTAAACATGCATGTTCCACTGTGACCAAAAGCTGTCTAGATTCTGTTCCTCATGTGTTTGGCAAAAGGAAAGTTGTCCCAACAGCTGTTACTGCCTGAAACAGGATACAAGTAAATCAGCCTTCTCAGCATAACATCTTCTGCTGTTTCCTTCCTGATGGAAGGAAGTTTGGAATACACACTCCGAGGGTGCTGTTTGGGTGATTGTGGAGTTACAAGGGTCACCACACTGCTTTTTCCTGTTTTGGGAAACAGGGAGTTTTCAGGCCAGATATCTGATGTTTGTGATTTCTTATTCTGGTCTGTCACTTCTTTGTATGTTTTTTTCTTCAAGAGCTGTAAAAAAATGGGAGAATGAACTGTTGCAGACTGTTCACTAAGAATATTCACCAAAATCAGAAAAATCCTTTCACTTATTTGGCAGATGGGAGAAAGGAGAGAATAACTAGGACATTGCAGAAAAACTAGAGGATATTTGGGAGCATTTAGGACCTCTAAGCAGCTAGTGCTTTGGGACTGAATTCTACTTCCTTCAGCCCTAAGTTACTGTGTTAACTGCAAGGTCTATTCTCATGTTTCTCTTCAGGATTTCATCTCTATCTCCTTTCTGGAAATCGGTGCTCAGTCAAGGACACTCGCTTCCCGGAGTGACACCACAGCTGAGAAGCTGAGCCAGCAGTGTGCTGAGAAGTTTGAAGTCTCCAATCCTAAGGACTATGGACTCTTTGTTTATGTTGATGACCAGTGCCTGCAGCTGGACAAAGACGCCCTTCCTCACCATATTAAATCCTCCCTGCTGAAGAATGAAAACAAGAAGGATTTCCATTTTATTTATAAACCAATAGACCCTCAAACCCCACCAGTACCAATTGTCAAAGAGTCAGACTTTCTCTAAAGTCTGTGCTGCTTTTTTTTTTGCTGTGTTTGCTGTCTTCCTGGAAGGGCTGGATAGTTTACCTCGTGAGATCCCCCAGTATCTTCAGTTCTCAAAAGGTCTCTGTAGTGTGGCCTTCAACACAGGGCAGGTGGGCTAATTATAGATGCTGTCTGAACAAAGGGCATTTCTTGGCAGAGTTCATTTGCAGAAGTAAAAGGAGAATTCAGGAGAATATTCATCCTCTGGAAAACTTGAAGTATGAAGCCTCAGAACCTCCCACTGGCAACCAGCTGACATTGCAGAATGTAAATGGACAGTGGACAAAAAACAGATATCTTGCAGAAAAGTGGACGTTTACTTATAAATTATGGCAGGTGTGAATCACCTCTGTGCACAAAGCCTGTGAAAGGTCTGCACACATCTCAGTGTGTTTGAAGGTAAGACTGTTTGTGCCTTACAATATCTGTTCACCCTGTTTGAATAAACTGGGTCTTGTCTGATATATTTGGTGGCATAGGGATGCCACCTGTAGCAGAACCCTATCTCTGTCTTGCTGTCAACAACATGTCTTTGCCTTTGAAATCCATGTAATTACAAACCATGCAAGATGATCCTGTACCTTCACTAAGAATACATTTTCTGCCACCTATTTGTCACTGAAATCAGGTAGTATAGGCATTTTGTATTTTTCTTAAAGGTTGGAAGTCTTCACCATCAGTTTTACATGTACAGCAGTTTAAATCACATGGGTTGTATGATAGTGTCTGGTTAATTGTATATTTATTTCAATGTGTGATATGGTGCAATTATTTTGAAATAAGTCTTTTTAAAGAACTTAATAATTTGCCTGGTGTAACAAGCCAGATTAAAATTTCCAAGTCACAAAGAGCTAGAATTAAATACCTATCCCTTTTTATCAGGCTGTCATTTTCACTAGTGTTATCCTATCTTAAGTCACACCAGATTATTACTTTAATAAATTCAGGCTGTTGCAGACAGAACTTGCTAATTCTCCTTTCTACCTGTGCTTTCAGTCATTCATTCATTGCAGACTTAAATTTCCCTGAAAATGTAAGTTCCCACAGAATGCACTGAACCAATGCAAAAATGCATTTCATTAAATTTGCGAACAATTTTTCAGGATTATACAATGGAAGTGGGAGTCTTAATTGCAATACAGGTCCATGTTTCTGGGTGCCTTCATACAGGCAAGATTCCCACTGTGAAGACAAGATACTGAATTGTCTGCATGTTACACTGACTTCGAATCAGGCCTAGCAAAGCTCTGATTACAAAAAAATCAGTTTTACTCTGGATTTTGCTCAGTGTTGCTATTGTTTCCTCCCACTGGCATTCAAAAAATATTTGGGACACCTTGGGGCACATTGCCCAAGGTCTCTGCCTTATTCCCGAAGCTTCAAAGGTAAACTGTTATCACATATAGCTAGCTATTCTCTTAGTCTGGGGCTTGAAACAAGTGTCCATGCCTATGTGTCCCAGCTGCAGAGTGCAGTGGCCAAATCTGCACAGAGACAGCAAACCAGTGCTGTGCATCTGCCAGCTTGGGCTGCACGCACATCATGTCAGGAAGAGAACAACCAAGAATGAGGAACAGTGAATAACAGCAATGTTGGTTTTGAGGATATCACGTGCAGAGCTTGTAGTGTGTGACACGGGCTCTGAGCTGACTCCAGATTCATGGTTATTTCTGCTTATGTGCAGCTGCCAGCACGTCCGCCTTGCCTCTGGGCAGCACACCCACGGGATGCCAGAGCTGAGCCCCTCCCTCTCGCAGGGCTGTGTGCTCCTGCTGGGAGCCTGTGCTGCTCTCAGGGCTGCACTTGGGAGTCCCGTGACCAAACCTGAGATACAGGTTTCCAGTACTGATCTTGGCAGTGATGCTGCTCTCAAGGCTCCAAGGGCACTCACAGGCATGGCTGCCTCCTGTGCCTCTTGTGCCTCCCCAGTGCCTCCCCAGCCTGCCCATGGCCCAGGACCCCATTTCAGCCTCCCAGGGCTGGTCTCCAGCTCCCCCTCAGCCCTGCCCTGCCTGCCTTCATCCTGTCCCTGTCACTAGGGAGGTGCTGGAATGCCCAGGACTGGGGCTATAGCAGTGGGGAGCACTCATGGCCCTGGGAGCCGCTGGCCTCTCTGCCCCAACAGCACCTTCCCCATGCCCATCCTGTAGGCTGTGGCAAGGGCGTCAGCTCTCACCCTTCTGCCACCCTGCCCTGGCTGTTCTGTGCCAACAGCTTGGCAGCTGGCCCTCACTGAGGGGCTGGGCACAGGGTTCCCTGATTGCTCCAGCCATGAGGCAACAAATCCTCACCCTGCCTGGCTCCTCAGCCTGCCACCAGCCCTGAGTGCAGGGCAAGCTCATGGCAGTTTTTGCCTCTGGTTGGAGCACTGCCAGTGAATCCCTGACACAGCGCAGAGAGGGTGGTTGTCCTGTTTCCACTGTAGGTACCATCACCCTATTCCCTGAGAGCTGACCTGCACCATGTTGGCTATACTGAAGATGATCATGACTGTCACAGCAGCATCAGGATGGTCCAGCCTCTGGGCACCACCACAAACCTTTTTTTCTCAAATCTACCATCCCACACACTCTTCAGATCTTGTTTTGCATCCACTCTCCCAAAGGAGACACCCCCTTCCATCTCTCACCTCCCTTTTCCATCCAAATCACAGGCCCAGACTAGCTCTGTGGTCCACCTTCCACCAGCCTTCTCACCCCCTCTTGATAGGACTCCAAGCCATGTACCCACCTCGCTTCCCAACCCCCACCGCATGAGGTCCACGTATGGCTGGACTGGGGGCTCCCAGCACCAGACCAGAATGTGGGGGGTCTGACCAGCACCTTGGGTCTGCCACGGCTGCTCCAAGTTACTTTAAGCAAAGATGTCTGCAGAAGTCCTTGGCCTGATCAGGTTATACTATAATTGTAACATTCACAGTCAGTGAAGGGCCCAAAAGCAATCTGAGGGGTATGAGGTTAAAGTAGAAAAACGGAAGGAAAGAAGCTAGTGCTGATCTTGTGCTGCGTATTTCTGGAGAGCAACTGGACTTTGCACTAGCCAGGGTCGAGCAACAGACTAATGAACTGAAGTGCTCCAGCACCTCACAGTGTCCTGGGATGTCTGAGTCAACAGCTGGACTTTGGGGCTGGGGAGTACTACAGGATGAAGAGCTGGTCAGTGGAGCCTGTGGAAACTATCAGTGCTAAATCACTGCAATCCAAATGGTCTCAGATAAAATTTATCGAAGTCTAGATCCAAAATCCAGTTTTCAAAATGCAAGGAGTGCCAGCTAAATTTATGTGGGCTTTTACAAAGGCTCGCAAATAGCACATACATTTTCCTCTGGCATAGCAATGGCAAAGCTCTGATTTGATTTGCAAAGATTGCCATGGCTCTCCTGAACTCAGAGATTATGGACAGTAATGTGAATAACTTTGCCTGGCTGCGAACTGTCTGGAAGGAAATCCAGGACTTGGTGCAGACCGTGTCTTGCTCAGAGGCTGTGGTACACCTGGTCTGTTTGGTCCCATTACCTAAACCCACAGCTTTGCTAAACATACATCTTTGGGGCACAGGGGTGACCTGGCCCCTCCAGGGCCTGACCACAGCTGTCCCTTGTCAGGTAACACAAGATAGGAGATGACTCATATGATGGGATCTTGGAGGATCCAGGACAGAGACAGCTGCCCTCTCTCCAAGCTCACAGCTCAGTGGTGGGGCTCAGGTTCTGCCTGCATTGGGGTCACACAGAAACAGCCTGTCCGGAGCAAACCTGCTGTTGTTTTGCTGACCCTGGAAAAGTTCTGAGTCCTCACCGTGGAGAATGCTGGAGCAGTTCAGCACATCACTTCCTCTGGGCCTCGGTCCAGGGTCCTGAACTGCTTTGGGCTGTTATCTGACATTTCGGATGGTGAGAGGAAAAAAAAGTCAAATGTGGTGGGAATGAAATGCACATTTTTAAATGCTCCATGAGATTTTTTTCCTTGGCTTTGCCATGGGGGTTTCCTCATGCTGCAGCCCAGGCAAGAAGGAAGCAGCCCAGTCTGATGATCTGCAATCTCCCATGGTTAGTCAAGATGGTCACGCTGTGAGTCACACACTGGCCCTCATGTGAGCCCTCAGCAAACAGCAGTGTTTCAGGGGGGGTTGACCAAGTAGGGTTGTGCAAACCAGCCAGGGCCTCCTCAGATACTCATTTCCAGAAAAACCTTGTGCAAAGATAATGCACTTACTCACAAGGAAAGTATCCTAGTGTGAAAGGAACAGGGGAACCTGCTGAACCCAGGAACTTCTGCAAAGAAACAAAAAGCCTGTGTGGCCACTGCATGTGCAGAGCTGATTTAATGCCAGTTTGCACCCAGCAATACAATCTGTCAATAATTCACTGGTTACACTGGCAGGTCACATAAAACCTAAAGTAAAAGCCATTGAGATCAAAGGCAGTTTTCCTGCTGAATTCAAGAGCTTTTGAGCCTCCTCATGCTCCAGTCACACCAACTGTACTTTGAAACCTGGCACAATACTGGTTTTTTTCCACAGGTTTGTGAGGTGATTCAGTCTGGCAGGGACCCCGGGGGTCACCAGTCAATCCCTGCTCAGATGGAGCTGCCTCCCAAGGTTGCTCCAGGGCTCATCTTCCAATGCTGCAAGTCTCCAGGGCTCGAGGTCGTGCAGCCTCCTTGGGGCACTACACCAACATTTCAGCCCCTTGCACTATGAAAAATGGTTTCCTCCTAGCCAACTGGTATGAAGACCCTGCCTGTCCCACCAGAGCCCCTTCTTGGATGGGTGTTGCTACTGTGGGATACTGGCCAGCTCTGCCTGTGGTGTGTGAGACTACAGAACTGTAACACTTCTGCTGTCTCCTGCCTCTTTTGGGGTATTGTGACCCAGGGAAGAAAATAGCCTCTGATTCAGAATTGCCCAAGCTCTTGGCACAAAATGCTGTTTAGTCAGTACTTTAGCTTAGGCATCCTTCCCCCTTGCTGCTCCTCCATTCCTGTTCTCACAGAGGCTCAGCACAGGAATGAGAGACCTTCAACCTTCTGCCCTGAGATGGGCACAGCTGCTCAGCACTTACCTCAAGCTGTCCTGATGAGACAAGATCCAACTTGAAGAGAGCTAAAATACTGCTCACTGGAATCTCTAAAAAAGCGCATTATCTCCAACTCACATGAACTGCTTTCTGCTTTATTGCTGATAGAGAAGGAAGGGTGGTTACCCGTGCTCTGAACCAAACCGTGTTCATCTAAGTTTGCTTTCTACCGAAATGTCCAGCACACCAGCTACTGTGGAGGCTGGCCATGGATCTGCCCCTCAGGTGCTCACAAGTGAAAGGCTGTGGACTGCTGTGTGCAGCAGGATGTTGGGTAGAAACACACAGCAGATTTGGCACACAGATGGGAAAAGGGCCTTGAACGCCACTGTAGCAGTAAGAAGGAGGAGGACAGAAAGCCCTGGTTGGGATGAATGATGCTCTTCCCAGGGGTTACAGATATACACAACTACTCTGGAATTTTTTTAATAACACAGCCTCAACTTTGCCCTATTCTGGCTGGTGACAATTTGCTGGAAACCTGAGTATCTTCCATATTTTGCATTCTGGCACCCCAGCGTTCTAGGAGTGGTAGTTTGAGCAGCTGCATGCAGGAAGAGTGAGAGTGCCTGTGCTTTCCCAATACACCACAAGATACTCTGGCGTAAGATTGACCTTGCACAATCCTATTTTCTCATTAGGTGCTATTACCATCCCAAAATAAACAGCCTGCAATGCCTGTGGAATGTTATTTGGAGGCCTTAAAACGAATGTATTGATCAGTGCAGGTGGAGGTTATTGTTTTTTTCTTCTGTGGGACTGTTTCCTGACTGACTGCAAAGGAAACGGGCCTCTGGATATGAACTGAAAATTCAGGACATAAGTGTTTTTTTCAGGGCACGGAAAAGAACCTGCTGCATCTCAGACAGCATTGTGAATGCAGTGACATCTTCAGTAGATTGTCCATCTTTTATTTCAGCACATCCCTGAGGGAAGGGGTAACAATGACACTTAAGATGACAAAGTTCTAGAAATCACTCTTGCAAGAGGAAAATGGAACAAAACCCCACTCTCATGTTTCAGTTTTGCATCTCAGAGCTACAAGGGTCTGCAGGAGGGCCAGGGCATGTGATGGTAACAAGTGTCACCTGGGTGTCACTGATGGGTGAAAATAAGAACATGTGCTAGCAGCATATTTTCCATCTGATAATTACTTTTTGAGGTCTATTTAGTATGGCTGGAAACTCCTGGCTGTAAAGTGATGCCATCTATGAGGAAACTGGAGGGCTTTTTTAATTTACCTGTCTAGATACGAAAATTCAAAAGAACAAATGCCTTTTCTGAATGCTTCAGAAGTAAACAGGTATTTATAAAATGTGAAAAAACTGTTAAACCTATGAACTGAGGCTGCTAAGTGCTTGAGGAACAGCCTGGATTTTTAGGGCAGAGAACAACTGTAAAAGCAGAGATAAGTAAACCAGCAGATTTAATACATATATTCAAACAAGGCCTTGAAAGAGTAAATTTCTCCTGTTCTTTCAAAGTGGGGTCTTGCTACACTCTTTCATGATAGCAGTCAAACTGACTCAAAGCTGTCCTGTGTGGCCAGCCCTTCCTCCTGCCATCAGGGGACCTGCAACACATTTAGGCAGTTATCAATTTCATATTCTTATTTTAGGGTTTCTGCTAAAAACAGACAGCTTTACAGCTGAAAAGAAAGGAGAAGCAACTCAAAAGGAGCACATACCTAAACTTTCAACAACCCCCCATGTGTAAACTTTCATTTATTAATTCAGTAAAGCCTCTCTCTCACTCATGAAAGTGTTCATATTCCTGGCTTTATCTAGTTCTTTGTTACATAAAATTATTTGCACTTACACCCTCTACGACCCCTCTACTCTGTGTGGAGCTACACAGAATGAACTCTATCCTGGAGCTGTTGGTTCAGTTTTTGTCAAAATTAATTCTTTTCCCATGGAGATGAGGTAATTTTGCATATTTTAATACACTTTTTGGAAAGAACTCTGAAGTACTTCTGTTTCACATGTGTAAAAAGGTATGGACAACCTCAAAGTTCTGTGAATCAACTCACAATCTCTAATTTTCCCACTCCTTGTGCTTTACTGAGTCATCTGTAAGGAGTGGTGCCTTCAAGTGTGATTGAGGATTTTGCTGGTTTTTTGTTGTTGCTTTTAGGTTGTAGTTTGGAGGTTTGTTTTGGGTTTTGTTGGTTCATTGGGGGGTTGGTTTT
>VXBX01005867.1:987262-1017596 GCA_013400415.1 Scytalopus superciliaris | reverse complement strand
TTTTTTTTTTTTTTTTTTTTTTTTTTTTTTTAGATGATCTGTCTTATGAAAGTCTGGCAGGGACAGATTCATCTTTTAATGCAATGTCATAGAATCAAGTAGCTCTCCTTCATTTTCAAGACACAAGGTATTTAACACTGCAGTGCCCTGTAGGTGGATGAAACTGTCAACTTTATTCACAGGCAATTCCCATACTCTGTGACTTCCCACAGGTTTGTGTGTATATACAATTAATTATAGAATACTGGTGCTAAATTTACAGCCTTAGATTTTTTTTTTCTTTGGGAAACAGTGCTTTCTACCCACAAAAAATTTTACTATTGACAATTTAACTGTGCTGTTCACATCAAAGAGTTCTCTAATGCAACTCATTTCTTTAAACTGTTAAGGAGTTAAAGCTTAAAGAACAAGCTTTGGTTTCTTCACTCTTTAACCAATCTGCAAATTAGTCACTGTAGTGGAATTCATTAACTTTTTTAAAAAGGTAATAGTTAGCAGTAAGTATAAAAGGAAGTCCAGAATTAATGACTCAATGTTTAAATTTAGCATGGATTTAGCAATCACATAGGTGGCTTATAGTGTTCATCTAGAGATTCTTAAGAGCATTGTGCTTTGAAACAAATTCTCCATCTTGAAAGCTCCAGGAGGTCTGCCAGAATGCCCCTCTCAAAGCAGCAGGCTGTCAGCAGGTGGAGATGCAGAGGAGAGCACTGGCAAGTGCTGCACTGCTTGTGGTCAGGTGCCTCAGCTCCCAGCACACTTCCAGTACATGGTGGACTCTCTTCAGGTTGCATGCATGTAAAGTCTGGATTATTACAGTTATGAAAGGTTATCACTTGTAGTAAAGGTTGTATTAGGGAGTGTTGTTTCCATCAATACCCAAGGCACACTTGATTCATGGCCAGGCATATTCTGCAACAGAGAGAAATAATGAGTAATTTTTCAGATGCTCTGCTCTCAAACTATTTCCCAAACTGACAGCAGCAGGCTCCTATCAGGAATGGGGGCAGCAGTTCTTCATCTTCTGAGCTGCATGCACATTCTCACATTCCTCACCCCTCTGCTTTCCTCTCTCCCTTTTCTTCCTCTTATATGACTCACAAGCTAGGATCCCAACCTCTAGCACAAACTCCCCAGCCAGAATTTCAACACCATGCTCCCCTGGGCCCTACTGCACCACCATAAGGGTCAGCTGGCCCATTACTTCCCTGCTTTCCTACCACACTCTCAGAGATGAGGGCCCTAGCACCGTGTTCCCTTTTGTCACCAGAACTCAGCAATGCTGTGGCATTCTGAACCAGAATCTGAGGGGGCAGCATAGAAAATACAGCACTTGCCAACCTTGCTTCAGTGTAAGACCATAGAGGAGTTACAGGGCAACACCCTTGCACCAGTCATGCTTTTTTATGTTGTGTGGTGCAGTGAGAAACTCTGACTGTAATTTCCTTTGAGGCTCAACAAGGAAATTAAAGGGTTACAGGGAACATGGATCATTATGAGTGGGAGGGGACTAATAATGGTATCTTTTCCAAAAATAAACATTTCTAACTTTAGATTGAGAACTTTACTGGCAAAATTGTCAACAGAGTAGAACAAGTGAGAAGCTTCTAGGATTAGGTTTCATCTGCCTATTGACTTCTGCTTTTTTAGCCACAGAGAAGACCACACTGTGTATTTGGGAAGCTCATTACCTGTCAATGGGGTATCCTCCTTCACAAAGGTTGACCAAGGCATACAGCTGTCTCAGTGCATACTCATACTGAAATGAACAAACATTGTTAATCACTTCAGTGAGGAAGAGCAGGTATTGTTTCTCCAAACTAAACTGTGAAACTAATTTAGAGATGCTATTAATATTCAAGGCTGTTCAATTGATGGTCTTAATGATCTAGTACTGGGCCAAACAAATCTTTGTTCTGTGCACATCAGGTTTTGAATTTCATTAGGTAAATTCAGCTGTGCTGCACATTCGCCTCTTAGGCAAAGCCATCTAGTCCATGACATTCCTGAAATTCCACAAAACAGAGAAATAAAGAGGATATCATGCCTGACACCAGGACACTCTTATTCTTGTCTAAACAGTCTAACAATCCTATCTAACATCAGGATTTGATCCTCCACTGGGATCCCAGGCAGAGCAAATGGTAATCAAACCCCTAAGCTAAAAGGTGATGCTCAGGAATTCAACAAGACCATGGAAATCGCAGTGAGGCTATTGCAAGGAACTATGCAACACAAAATCCTATCCTAATATAGAAATCTAAATGCACCCAGATTATGAACTCACAGTGGTGGTGCCTGTGTTTCTGTTTTGTCAGTAGAGATGCTTTGAGCAGAAATACAACATGACTTATTTAACATAGGAATTTCTGGGAAGGCAGTTGATGAAGGGACAGCACTAACTAGTAAACATTAGAGATTATTTTGGGATTTGTTTTTAGTAATCTTGCTTACCTAGAGGTGTGGTGAAAGTGTTTTCCTGCTTCCAAAGACATTAATTAACATTTCTCTGAAGCTAAGCTGGATGACTGCCCCAAGCTAGCTTTTTAATAAAAGATGATTCTGAAATATGCCTATGACTATTGTGCTAGTTTCTCCAGTATGTTCATCAGGTTATATCTAACAATTGACTTACCACAGATAGGTGCCAGTTGAAGCAATGAGCTTTGAAGTGGTTCACTGCTGACTGGTAACAGTCATAATTGCTGATGGTCAGTCTGTCTGACAGAATTTGCTTAGTCTGTTCTGTTGATCCT
Source organism: Scytalopus superciliaris (assembly GCA_013400415.1). Taxonomy (NCBI): domain Eukaryota; kingdom Metazoa; phylum Chordata; class Aves; order Passeriformes; family Rhinocryptidae; genus Scytalopus; species Scytalopus superciliaris. The sequence goes on along the minus strand of VXBX01005867.1, from coordinate 1,014,840 downwards.
GTTACTACAGTGATTATCTTTCGCATGGATTCTTGGATAAATTCTTTCACCTGTATATAAAACAACAAGAACTTTAAAAATGCTTTTTCTAAATCTACTTTTAACTCTTTGAATGAAATTTTTCTTTCTTTAAACCCCACTCAACTTCTAGGCTCTGTAAGGAACCCAATTTTGCCTTTTATATTTAGCAGTGTCTTAGATTTGTCCTTTAACAGACAAATGAAAAGTAGGGAGACAGAAAGTCTGACTCCTGGAACCCAGAATCACTCACTGTCCTTCTAGTGTTCTGTCAAAATAAAGAAAGCACTAACAACACCAGCACTGACTTCCAATCTGCACGAGCTATTTGGTTTTACCTCCAGATATGCTTTCATCTCTGCAGCAATCTTCTTAGCCTCATAAATGTCATTGGTAGCCATCAGCTTTCGTTTCATGATTGCAAAGGGCACATCAGGACTAGGTGTCAGATCGTAGTGCTCTACAGGTGACAGAGAAACGGGCACAGCTTTCTTTCCCATGCCCTGAAACTGCATCACTTTCATGGAGGAAATACTCTGAAGGATAAAAAGGAAACAGATGGAAACTGTCAATCGCTCCTGGTACATAGTTAGTCTTTGCTTTGCCATGCAAACCTAACTCACTAAACTTGCTTTATTTGACAAAATAAAGGATATCATAGGGTAGTAACTGTATGTGTGCATGCACATGTTGGATTCTTAATACAATGAGGTCAAGGCTGCCAAAAATGAGGGAATTTTTATTTTCAAAACTCACTGTGGGGTAAAAGACTGCCAGGTTAAGTAACCTCACATCTTTTTTTGTTTTAACAAATATTTAATCTGTTGAATAATGGGACTATTATAAATGTTGTATCACCTCTTAGCTCTTCCCCTCTGAGGGATCATCGTACTTTTTAACATTTCATTAATATTCATAATATGCCTGGAAGTGCTAAATACCCTTCTTATACTTGACTGAAGTGTCAAATCACTGACAGAGCTTGGAGGACAACTCATATCCTGACCCCTTGGATTAAAGCATATGCAAGGCTGATTTCCCTTAGCATTGCGACAATCATCTCTTAAATGCTAAGTGGTCTTCTAAGATAAACAGCTTCATTTTTTAAATCAACCCTGCCAGTTTACAGTTGTTTTTGTTTGTTTGTTTTAGGGCATGAAAACACAGGGCATGAAAGGCTGTAAGATGTATCTGACCAGGAAGTCCACTCAAATACATACTCTGTTTCCATACTGCATCACATGGCTGGTGTTGGTGCGTTTCTTCACCAGCTGAAACTGTTTGTGGAGTGTTTCTTTTCTTAGATCCTCCTGCATGAAGAAACTTCCATGAGGTCATAGATACTTAAATTCAGCTATTCTAAAAATGCAAGGAAACCTGAAAAGGGTCTTAGTTGCCAGTATGCAGAAGGGAGTATAAGGCAATAGCTATATAACCTTTGACAGACAGAAAAGTGAAAACTGAAAAGGAGATTTGACAGCATAGTCTCATGTGGCTTTCAGTGATCTCCTAATCTCCCAGTAAATGGGCAAGAAGCAAGAGGGCTGGCATACAAATCCCAGATTTGTTTCATTAATACTATTTTCCATTACACTAAAAAATGGGTTAGCCACAGTTCAGTATTTAAGCACCCCTGAAGCAGACACATAACTTACTGAGCTGCCCAATTTGTTCAACACATTTAAAGATGTGGTCTCAGATTAGCAAATAAAGATTATGTGAATTTGGAACTAGAAGTTAGAAAGTTTCTATCTTACAAACAGAAGATAGTATTTGCCAAAGTTAGTTTCAGAAATTAAGTGGTCCAAACAAATGAAGATTATACATATTGTTCTGAGTAGTAGATAAATACTTCTACCAACTCAATTTGTTGATTTCAGTCTCACATAAAACCAAGTATTTTCACAAATAGAGCTATTTTTAAAAAGCCTACTCATTTTTTTCATACATGAAAATAAAACTTCTGTAAGTAAGTTACCATATCTGAATCTTCCATCCAATTCACACTGTACCAGTCTCCAAGATAAGTCTGCCTTTCATCATCATAGTAGCATGCATAAGATGACTCTCTGGGATTGGCAGCTGTTGTTGCGTAAACTGTAAGACAAATAGAAAGGTTTTTTAGCTCTTCTTTCTTTTTTTTTTTTAACCCCTGCTTCCCCTTTCCTCACATGACTTAATACTTAGCTGCACGTGATATATTTGTCTAAGTATTTTGGCTTTCAATCATTTACTTCTAAATAGCAGGAAGGAAAGAAGCCTGTTAATAATTCTGTTCAGTCAGCCTCAGTGCTGCTGTAAGAGCTTCTTCCTTGTTGCCAAATGTGTGGTTGCTGAGTGTTTAAACAAGAAAATGCACTTCCAAAGAAAAATCTACTATTCAAAGAACTGCCTGAGAACACTCTGCACTGACAACTATCTATGCATTTATTTTCTTTGTGACAATAATGAGGCCTTTACCCCAAACTTGAAGTGAATCCCCTAAAAATCATCTTTTATTCCAGAAAGTGCCACTTTCTACATAATACCCATTCTAGATAACACTCTACACTCTACACAAAAGCAAAACTAATCTACATGTTCCCTAAGTACAGTGTTCCCAGTAAGACATCTTTAACACACCAGAAATACTGTAAACACATCTTTACAGGTATTAAGACAAAAGCTATTTTGGCCTTTTGAAAGTCAACACATAGCATACTTGTGTAAGGGAAGTCCATATTTCAAAATGAAAAAGTGTTACACATGATTTCATAGAGCTACAGTGTTGTTTCTACTCAGCTTAAAGCTCAAAAGTCAAAAAAGTCTCCAATCCTGTGTGTGTAGTAAAGTGCTCCTTTTATCACCCTTTCAAATGCTTACTAAGTAACAAGTTAAACTTCGCAGCTAGCCATTGAGAGCTGCCAGAGACAGCTTTGTACTGTGCTACATAAATTGCCAATTTTCTGCCTTTGTAAATCTGTGGCTAAGCCAATCATAAAATCAGTCCTCAGACTGGGAATTTGTGACAGAACAAACTTTGGAAAATGGTGATTTACTGAGCATTTATCTTGAACAATCATCAACATGAAACTTTCTGTAAATCTTTGATAGGGCTTCATGAAGTTTAGGTGCATGCCAGGCAGCATATTCCAGGGCCAAAGAACCAGGATGCCATGGTTAGGTACATGGTTGATCTTCCCTGGAATCACAGTTTCAAAACTATTACATGGTCTCCCTGCCACAGAACAGGAGTTTCAGAAGACTGATTTCTAAGGCTGAGCTTCCAGCTCTGCAGTAGAGACCTTAGAAACCCTGAAAAATCTGAGTTCCATATCCTAGGTTATTGTGCAAATGTGCAGCAAAATTGCCTGGCTATGGTGTTTCACAAGCGCCTTTGCTTCTCAATGAAACTGAGAGCAGGAACTTCACACCTGCTGCTAGCAGTGCTGAGCCTGAGAAATGTCTGTGTAACTTCACTTCTACCAGTTAAGGGCAAAGGCAGGGTTTCTGAAAAGAAATACTTTTTCAACTTCTCATTTGCAAGAAACTGAAAGCCTTGTTAGTCTTTCGTAAGAGTCCACTAATTCTTTAGAGGAACTCCCTGTACATGTAAAGTATTGCTTTCTCTACTTCTTTTGCTCCCCTGCTAAAACTATATAAAAGTGCCTTGAACCTACTGTTGACACAGTCAATACCTGTTTAGGTCTGTGACAAGTTGTGACATTTAAGTCCAGTAAGTTATCTGATGGCTCACCATTGATGTTATCAGCCAAATGATTCATCATAGATCCAGACTCGCATGCTTCAATGTAGAACACCATCTACAAAATAAAAAAATAAATCAGAGACCTTAAGACATTCCATGAGAAAACAGAGGAAAGCCCTTCACTGCTTTTCAGCTGTAACTAGTTGGCCTGTATGGCTATTCCTGAAACAAAAGCTATGCACAATGCTACAAAACAAAAAACAATTTTTCATTTTCAGGAACTAAACTATGTGGAAAGGGGAAAGAATCATAATGCAAAGATGGTATTAAGCCCCATACAATCCATAGGGATCTACTGACAAATGTACAAAGCACAGATCAAATATACAGTCACTCTTTAGGCACAGAAATGTATCATTATTTAATGTAGTATTTCTGGAACTGATGTCTGTCTGTGTGTTCCTAAATACAGCCAGCCATACCAGACATATTACCACAAAGAGCTACTTTAAAAAAAGCACTATTAAAATATTCTAAATACCAATTTTTCTGTTTAACAGTACCTGTGCTGAAAGAAATGCACAGGATTTTCTGACAAGAGGTACAGTCTCTTAAACTTATTACTAACTGTAAGAAAAAGATGAGGTATATACAAACTTCCTGTAGTAACAGCACGGTCTGAAGTGAACAAAGCACAGGAAGAAATAGTCAGCTACAGATAATGGAGGCACAGTAGTTACAGATCTTGTTTTTCTAGTCAGAATATAGCATTAGCAAATGGCAGTACACTATACATTTCAACACTGACTGCACAAATATAGTCAGCTAAAGAAAAGAAAGAAAGTTTGGAGTGGATCAACCCTTTTAAGTGCAAAATCCTAATGTGAATTTCACTGCATGTAACAGATTCCTGCTTTGAACAGCTCTCAAAACAAAGACGTATCTCTCTCCTCCATGCCAGCTGCTCTTTTAATTTCACAACTTCTGATATGCTTGTTTACCTTCTGGTATTTCTTGTGATGATACATGTACCAAATAGTCTTATTCAAGTCCTTCACGTGAAGCTGTAAAATAAGAAGGCTTGTTTTAAAATCACTTACGTTCAACAGACACACAATCAACTTAAGAATAAATACTAACTGCTGTGAATATGTACACTATTTCCCCAACAAATGTATCCAGTGCTTTGCCTTTCTGAAATACAATATTCTAGTACATACCACTCTGAAAAAGATGAGTAATAGTCCCAGAGTGTAAGCACAGTGCACCAGAAAGGCAAGTCATACTTGTGTCAAACAGGCTGCTTGGACCACCAAAGTCCAATGAAATATGACATGACAATTTGTTTCAACTGAATGCTTCAGATTCTGACTCGAAAAAATCCAGAATGCAGTGATGAGAAGAACATTGCTCTTTTTCTGCCTCTCCCCTCAATACAGCAGTGAATTAGATATTTTCATATTTTACATTTATTACTTATTATTTTAGTATGTCACTAAAAGGATGTTTTTTATGTTATCCCCAAAATGCTTACATCATCATCAGGAAAAGCCAGAAGTCCTGGAGCTCCATGGTCAGTAAAGTAAACAAACACATGATCCTTGGGACCACTGTAATGAAAAAATTGTGAATTCTTTTTAACTACTCCAACCCAATCTTCATTACAACAACAATCATCTGCTTCTCAGTGTCAAGACATGTCAATATCTGAAAATAATAAAAGCTGAAGCATCTCCTGCTCTTGGTAATATTTTTTTCCTCCCAAGCATACTACTTTGAGTGCTTATGAGAGGAGATGACTGTCTGTGAAAGGAATGAAAACACGGATACAGGCTACTCCCTCAAGCACGGGGAATATGGCACATACAGTTCATATTTCAAACCATAAACTAACTGTGAGGCAGGGCTCATATGTAGGGTATGGCAGAGGCACAATTGTTTCTTAATGGCTATCTGAAGAATTTGTTATACTGTGGGCATTTGTAGCAGTCTGGTAAAAAAATGAATGCTTTCATAATTAAGTTATGTTGAGATACCAATAACACAGTGAAAAATCATAAAAAATTCTTTGCTAAGATCCTTAGGTATGTCATGTACCACCTTGTTGTGGTCTGTATGGCCATAAATTAGCCAAATCAGTGTCAGCTACATCTCTATGAAGAACTGGTGCAAGTACACACTCACCTGTAAGGCCATACTGGCATTTGCACCAAGTGGCCCTGCAGTCAGTCAAGCACTGAATGCTCACAGGCTTTGCTTCCCTCACATCTGTGTAGTACACTGTTTGCTGCACAGTCTTACTGCACTCTAAATCAAATGGATCATGTTTGGGTGATAGCAAAGTCTTGCCCTAACAGCCAGATCTGCAAAGGGATTTTGCTTTTAAACTGTATTCAGTGACAATTAAATACAAAACGTGTGAACAGACTGGGAGGAGTCCCCAGGCCCCCCTCTGTTCCTCTGTACCAGGGTCCAGCAAAGAGGGGCAACTGCAGCAGCTCAAGGGGACACTGTCCAGCCTTCTTCATGGCCAATAACTTGCTAGTTAGGGGCACAACCTGGAAGTCCATCTGAAAGCCTTCTGGGCAGAGGATAATTGAGTTATTGTCCCACCCAGTAACAAAAGTCAGGCCACTTGAAAATTTACACAACACAGCCTAATAAAGAAGGGCCAGGCATTACTTTCCTGGCTCTGGCTCTTGATTTTAAGTGCAAAAAATTCAACCCAGGTGAAATGTAAATAACTAGGACTTTTATATGTGGGTTCAAGTTGTCTTCCTGAGTACATAAGAGTCTTTGGCCCTCTGCAGAGCTACTCCCTTATTTGAATTGGAACATCAAGCTTTCACAAGTGAAGTATGTTCACAAGTACTTTCTTCTAAACAAAAAACGCTTTATAGTCACCTCTTGACTCATTCTAGGCACTAGAAGGGCACAATCTAGTAATGTGCAACAATTTAATAACTTTTTGCCTCTATCCATTGCACGTATCATTTTCTACATCAGCTTTTCAGGATGAAGTTTAAACAATTGAGAAAAATAGCTTATTTGACTACTCTCCTTTTTTTTATTATTCTCCTTGATGTGAGGGAGGGATTCTTCTGTTCTGTTTCACTGCTTTGCCTCTAAAATTAAGCTGTCACATGAATACACACTTCAAAATTTTTCTTTAACTAGGTTAGTCCTTCCAAATGGTTGAATTTAAATTTGGTACATAGAAAAATATAATAACTCTTTACCAGCCCTAAGAAATGTAACACACCTTAGTAAGTAGGCATCATACTTTGACATCTCAAACTTTGTAGAAACACGATAAGTAACTGACACCAGGTAGCCTTCCAAGAAAACTTCTAACTAAGCTCTGAAATATATTGCTCTTATTCTTGAATCATTGCTTATATATGTTGCCAAACTTAAAATAATTTGTGTAACTTGATTTACAAGTAACTTAAGCATCATGCATCACTTACAAGGTTAATTGCTTACATTACTTTTTCAGTCACAGAGATTCTTGTTTTGGTTTGGGTTTTTTTTTTTGTTTTTTTTTTTTTTTTTGGTTTTTTTTTTTTTTTTTTTGCATCAAGTATAAACCGTAATTTCATTTCATTAAGAACAGAATCATGGTTTATGTTCAGCTTGAATAACTGTACATGTGCCACAAAGACCAAGGCTGGGATTAGGCATGCAATTTTTTCAGCTGATGAGCTGTTAAAGCTCTCTCTGTCCCTCTGCCCCTGACTGCTAAGTCCCACCACTTCAGGTGATTAATACTGCTCCTCAGGTACATTAAGCCAAGCCTTAGAAAACCCCTTATGGAGGTCTCCAAACCTTAATAACACTCTCTTTGAACAGTCACTCTTGCAAAAGACAATAGTCTAAATAACAAATGCCTTAATACAATTGATACTATGCTCTAGTTTTTATACCTTAACCTATACCGGATTCCATATTAGTCAAATAATCAGCAGTTGCTTCTTTGTGATGGATGGTTTAAGAAATCAGAACTGTTGTATTTCTAACGTGAATGATCTGGGATTGCCATCAATAATCTTGCTGGATCCCCAAGTTGCTCTAATTTACCCTACTCTTTTCTTGAAATCAGTGTCAATGTACAACTACACATGCAATTATATTCTAAATTAAACTTGTCTTACCTTTTCAATACTTTCCCTGATCCCACCCCCTTCACTGCTTCTGCATCTCCTCTGAGAACTGCAAGGAAATTCTTTGGAGTAACATCCTAAGGATTTGAGAGGATTAAAGTTTGATCTGATCATAAAAACAACAACAAAATCTTCATTTAGAAAGATGGTTTCCTGGAAGTCAGAATCCATGCATAGATGGCAAGTTTAGCTGGTCATCCTTTTCAATCCATCACTATCTAATGCACCATCCACTGGTGACTCACTTAGCTACTGCATCATGAAATCACTGAGTAACTGCATTACTGCTCTGTTTTAATGAAACAATTAGTCTTACACAGCTGTTCTTCAGACTGAGAAACAACATTTATGAATGCAAGACCCTTCTTCCTTTATTTCATGTGTCAGCAAAGAAACAGTGTAAAGGTTTGCTTTTATGACCACTGCTTGTGTTCAAAGCATTTATTGTTTATATTCATCTCATGAACGTCTTCATGCCAAACTATGCAAGTAAATAAGCTGGAGGCTTTATAGTATGTGCATTTTGGAGTGTAAGATACAGGCCAAAAGGATTTATTCAGAACACTGGCTAATGCTGAACCTTCCCCGAGGAACAGGGTTTCATTCTTACCTCCTTTGTATAGTCCTTGGGCACTCCAGCATACACATCTGAGCCATTAGGTCTATTGATGACAATGCCTTTTGTTGGATTTCTGGAAAGTAAATGGAACATAAATAGGAATAATTACCCACATGCCGTACAATGACCAGGGAACAACTAGGAAACCATTTCAACTGTCCTGACTGGCCAGCACAGCTCAGAGAGAGTATGAGAATTTGCACCACGTGTCATTAAGTGATCTCAGAATACAAAGGCCTTTTCACTTCAGTCAGTTACATATGCTTATCTCAGGTGTCCTTACCCCCAGAGTACATTCAAGTATCCCACCTCAGATCATGCCAATTAATCTGAAGATTTAGGTGGGTGGTCTCTTATACTATCATCTCTCTCCTTGCACTCTTGCCTTTTATTCCCCTTAACTCTTTGCTCCCAGTGCTGAGTGCATGTGATGTCTGTTGATTTTGAGAGAAGTTGTCTCAGAATTAGAGGCTGTATAACTGAACTGTTTCATACAGAAAGCAACTAGACAGTCACCAAGAATGGGACATGTACCCTTCATCACTGAATGCACATGCTAGGAATTTATCTCATAATGTCCTTTCAAAAAAGCCCTGCAAGTCATACACAGAGCTTCCCTATGTTTTAGGGTTTAGGCTATTTAGCTAGTGTACACTGTTATGCCTGGGAGTTAGGGTCCCTTCCTCCCAGAACAACAAAGCTCTGCAGTCCTCAGTGCCACAACTGATGCTGAGCTGTGGAGTAAGACTCAAAGTTTATGAGCACGTTTCAAAGCAGAATTATTGTGCTGAGAGATAAAACATTTCTACGCATATCACAGGTAGTTTTAAAGGCTTTTCTTACAAAACTGCTACAAACTCAAAACATACTGGCGACTATAGTATGTTTGTAGTAACCACAGTTTACAACTAGTGTATATTCATCACTTACTCCTCGTTATCAGCAATGTCATCATACATCATGACAATGATCTGCTCATCTGGAATTCCATTTCGGTGTACAATCTGGTATGCGTGGCACACATCTGCCTGAAATTAAGCAGATTTTCATTACTACCTTTAACAGAAAGGTTCCCTTTGTCACAGTTTAGGAATGGCATTCTCCAGTTTAGTAGTCCCTCTAAAAAACCCCAACACTGTCACTCACTTCCCCTCCCCCTCAGCTGGAAGGAAAAAAAGGCAGAGATTATCTCAAAGGGTTGAGATAAGAACAACTTGCTGGAAACAACGAGATAAGAAAGTGAACAGTAATAGCAACAATATTAAAAGCAACAGGTATAAGACAAAGAAGTGAGCGATTTACACCGAAAGCCCGCAACAAATACCCAACTGTCTCTACCGTACCGCACCACACTTTTTCCTGAGCAGAAAAGAACACCCTTCTTCTTGGAAGTGAGAATCCCTGTCCCCTGTCCCTGGTAATGACCTGAGATGGTCTTGAATAAAATTAGGGTCTTGGCCATGCCCAATCGGCTCCAGGCTTCCATTCCCTCATGGCTACCGGAAAAAATTAACCCTGTCCTTGGCCAAAATCAGGACACTTTTGAAACCAGAAGAAAAACAGCTTTACAGACCTAAGAGCAGGCTATTGTCCACAAGCAACTGCATTCCAATATAAGAGACTGAGGGTTGCTAGAGGTTAAGCCAAAACTCAGTGCCTTTTTCTAATTAGGAGCAGTTGCATTAATAGAGACTATAATCAAACTCTCTCTCTCTCTCTCATTACCTATTCTGATTTCTTACATAAACAGAAACCAGAAGTTACTTCAGCCTTGGTACAAATAACAAAATTTAACAGAAGTTTCTCAGCAATGCTCTACATTCTGTGAGAAAACCTAAATTAAAACCTTGTGCACTGGCAGATAAATTCAAAATGTGCCAAGCAGAAGAAGAAAAGAGCTGGATTTTCACCAATTTCAATTAGTTCTGCACCAAGCCTGCATGATTAGGCACTGAAGACTGTCCTTGGCTTAACCAAGTATGGTTCACCAATGCCATCACTGCAAAGAATTTATTGAATTTTGTTTTACTAGGTGAGAATTTTGGTTAAAGAGGAATTTTGTTTTAATTACGTATTGCTTATTCTACAGAGTAAGAACTTCAGGGCAAAAAAGTAGATTTCAGTGGAAAACAGAATTACAGAGTTTCTATTCAGGCTCTTTTCCTGACTTCTACAGGATATGAATAAGCAGATTTTATGTACTGAACCGTCTTCCTGTGATGCAGAAATGACAATACGCATTAAAGTGATATTACAGTAAATACAACCCTACATCAGAGCTAAATTCTTCGTAACCTCAGCTCAAATGATTATCTTCTTTTAACATTGCAGTCTGTGAGTGACCTAATGGGACATTAACAATTATTCCTAAACTTGAGAACTACAACCCACCACATGACAGAAAAAGCTGTGCAGGTTTAATGGAAGAGATCTCCACTAAACCTCCACCTCAACCTCATCTAACAAATGCACATTCAAATGTAGGCAAGAAGCAAGCTTTAAAGCTTGCTTTGTCTAATATAATTTGATAGTGTGGAAACCAAGCTGAAGAAGTTTAAGTGGACCAACATACATTCAGATGACTTTGAAGTACTAGTTTAACAGAAAGAACACTGTAAAATCCCAAAACTTTATAGTTCTTGGTCTTCTGAGTGCAGATGAAGCTGAAGTTGAAAAGAGAAGACAGTTGTACAAGATTCTGGGAAGGGTGAGGCCCATTCAATGCTAATGAACACTCACACAGTAAAATCCCTCAGGTGACTAATGCTGAATGTTAAAACTCTTCTTACTAGAGCCGTTCCACTTCCTACTACAAGTAGCCTATGACTCTTCCACTATCCCAGACAATTCCCATTGTTTAGTTTTGCATTTCCCTGTACGTTATTATACCAGATGCTGCCTCAACAAGTCAAAAGGGAGAGGTTAAACAGATTTATAAAGGTATCACATATAATATGAAACAGAAGAGTGCAGGTTTGAGTAAGCATGTATTTGATGTTCAGAAGCAAACCAAGGAGAAGAAAACATTAACAAGGGCTTCTCTACATGGATTAATGAGTAGATCATAGATCCCCTCCCACTCTCAAAATATAATAAACCTTTATTATGCTTACAGAAACAGTTACAGCTGGCAGCACAGGGAAATGCTTAAGGTATACCACAGTGATACAGTATCACCATATTCAACCAGGAAATGTCTGTGCTCCCACAGAAACGTAGCTGGACAGAAGGGATATCAGAGTTGTTTCCAATTAATACCAAGTACCTAAAACTAGTTAAACTTTGTAAATGCATATTACCAGATTTTTTGTCTCTTCTCACCTTCCTTTTGATTGACTGTTTGCTCAGTATGTCCTGCCTTAGTGAGCAGTAAGTAGACATTAGCAGTAAATACTAGTGGGTTAAACTAGGAGAGACAGATAAATGTAATCAATTCCCTTCAACCTTAACTTATGCCTGCTTGGGGGTTGCCCCAGCCTTTTAAGGCTAAGGGAACTGTACCTGCTGGCAGCATAATGTTATCACTGACAAAGCCTAGAGCAGCCAAAACATGTTTTGCTGCTAAAACTCCATGGGCTAAAGTAGGACAGCTCTGAGTAAACAGTTAGGGTTTACTGCATAGAATTAGCTGACCTGATTAGTCACCTTTGATTTTGGTCACATGCTCCTTGTTCCCTTCACACACACAAAACCCCCATAAATGTCTATAAAAGCAGAATAGAAAAGTCTGCTGCTAGAGTAGGGAGGAGTATGTGAAGCTAGAGTATTTCCTGTTGATGTGTAACTGCCTCTCAAATACAGCCACTTGAGCCTGTTTCTCTCAGAAATATTTCTGGCCAATCTGTACCTCCAAACCACTCTAAAAGAGACAGCTGTTCAGTTGTTTCAGATCTCCTGTTGGTATTGTTGTTGGTTTAGTAGGCGGAACGAATGCTATAAATATTTGCTGAATAAATCATCACTACATGCAAACCACACTTTTGTGACCATACTTTGGGGTAGGCAGCACCTGCCCTGCACAGAATAGGTGTAGCTCTACAGCTCCTACTGTACAAGTGACCTTAGGCCAGCTACAAAATCGACACTGTTAACAGCATGGTTCAGACCTTTCATTCCCTGGTTAGTCTAAGCCTGTGGCTACATCAGCAAATTTCTATGGAAGATCTGCTTAAACAATTAACTCCTACATTTTGAAAGCATGGGGATCAGATGGTGAATTACCCTGTTTTCCTGGGATGGACATCTTGTTTCCCAAAATGTATATTTGGGGGAAATTCTAAAAGAAAAGCAAAAACAAAACAAACAAACCAAAAAAACCCAAACCCAAACACCTATTTTCCTCTGCCATTAGCGCTATTGACACATCTGAATGACAGATTTTGAGTAGGCTGCTTGGGCGGACTTCTGGAAAAATCAAGTTGTTTATGACACAAGCACGCATAAATAGTTCCTAAAGGGAAAAGCCTGGACTTCTGTGAAATTGGTTACTTCTTGTCTTATGATTGCTAGGTTCATGGCTGAAAAGCATCTGTAATGAACTGTTACCTTCACTGCAAAGTGGCACTATTCCCACTACACTGAAACGTCACAGCCTGAAAAAGAATAAACTCTAATATAGAAGCATGGTAGAAAAATATGTCTGAAATGCCAGCCATGTCTCACTCCTTTGCTTAATCATATATCAGTGAATCTGCCAAAAACTACAGCTCTATAAGGACTTAGGAAATGTTTCCTGTAAGTTCAGTTTCAATTTTGTAAGCACAGCAAGGAAATGCTAATTGAAGACAAGCAGCCAAGACATCCTTAATGTCTCTTACTTGCAAGACAGGAGAATTTAAGACTGTGCTGGAACAAGATGCTGCTCTGGCTGGTGGTGACTAGAACCCTGAATAAATTGAGTCCCTGACTCACAAAGCTCAATAAATGTAAGACTAAAAAAAGAACTGAAAACAGACCCATGTATGCAAATTCAAGTTCTTTTTTATTTTTAATTTTGCCAGGCTTCTTCCATCTGTCATTTTTTGCCTTGAGTATGTCCTTCATTTTTGTAAGACTGTTTCACATTAGGCTTTTCCATGGACTGTGTGTTTTGGAGCATCCAGGAAGTATTGGTCTGCCTCTTTCTGATCTGATGTGAAGCCAGCTTTAGATTTCAGTTAGCTGATATGATCATCTCCCAGAAGAGGCAGACTACTTCTCTTAATGTGAACTGGTTTCTTGACTCATTCTCTAAATCTATCAGAAGCATTTAGTGCTGCATCTGCTCATGTATGCCACTAAGCTTTCCAGAGGTATTTTATCCAGCACTTTGTGTAGTAGAGAGCTGAGCCACTTTTTCCAAGGAATGGGGTGAATAGTTTTGAATAGCAGCCAGTCTGGTAATCAAAAACCTGCTACAGAAAAGTCAGAATAACTGCTGAGGAGCAGAGAGAAGCACATTGATAGTCCTTCCACAGCCCAATCAACTCTAATCAAAACCACTAAGATAAGGATAAAAACACCAAAGAACTGAGAAGCCACAAGCATGAAGCAATACACATGCTAGCTTTGCAATGACACTAAGTCTACCACATTGGGCTGTCTACTATTCAAAACACTTTCAGTTTATTTTAGACACTTGATGAGATAAATGCATTAAGACAAGTTTAGATCACCCTGATTAGCAAACAGTCCCAGAAACAACGGCCTGGAAGGTGTGAATCTCACTCATATATAAGTACAAATGGTGGTTTTTTTCCTTATCTTGTCTATAACTTGGTTTGCACCACTGATAGTGAATCCTGACCACTGACAACTAAATAACCAGTCTTAGATGGAGTTTTAGATTCCTTGAGATTACAAGGTGTAAACTCAGTGTTTCCAGGGTCTGCAAAGCCTTTACAAACTCACTGTTCCTGAGGTGTGTACAGCATACAACGATGGACTATTTTCCCCAGAAGTTTTCATGTATGAAACAAGGCACTTTTGAGGGTGTCATCTGTTTTTTTCTGCTTTTCTGGTTGTTTAGTTAGATGAACACATACTACCACTAGGTAACTATTGTGGCAGGCAACAGAGCATATTTTGACTGTGTTGTGTGAAGGCAGCATGCAAAACAACTGGAGTTCACAAAATATAAATGCAATATAAACATGCAACATCATGTATTAACTCTACCCTGAACAGCTGAATGGAGCCACTGAAACCCAGAGATGTGTCTGCTGAGGTCTCAGATTACAAAAGGACATTATGAGTGCTTAGTCACATGTACAGAATAGCAACCAGTCTGGTAATAGAACAAGCCAGATTGAGTAACTACTTACAGGAACATTCACATCTACAAATCCATTTGTACACAGGCTAGGTCAGAGAAGTTCTAAGGAAGAAAACTGATGGCAGGAGGAAAATAAATTAGACCACAACATATTTTCTTCTACAGTTTCTCCCTTGGAAAGCAAAGAATTACACAAATCTGCAATCCAGAGGCACTACTTTGCTTTCTGCAGTACAGGTATTATACTGAACAATTACTTGTTTCTGTGTATATTCACTATGGAATTACTTTTATCATGGATGAAGTACAGGAGTGAAAGACCAAGTCCTATTCCTGGTCCCACTGTAAGTGACTGGAGCAAATAATTTAATTACTTGCAATGCTTTTGCTCCCACCACTGGAAGGTAAAGAACACTAATGCACAAAGTGATCAGTCTGCATAATGTTACCAAAAATCTGTTATAACTCCTCAGATTTCTGTCATATCTTTGCTCCTACATATAACTCTCCTAAAAGTCTATTGTTCTGCTATTTTGCTGGGAATAAATTTCTCCAATTTTCTGATACCCAAGGTACCCTTGTCTGGATGACACTTCATGGCACACACGAGTGGATTTCCCAGGACTTACTGCTGTGTTTGTCTCACTGTATGTCACTCTCTCACCATGGGTGCTCACTCCCACCAGGCCCTTAAGACTGGCCACCAAAGGTCCCCAGGCAGAAGAGTACAGGCTGCTAATGTGCTGCATCTAGTGGGAATTAATTCTTTTCATGACAAGCTAGAGGCCCAGGACAGGCAAGTAGGAGCTCAGCCATATTCTGAAGGATCCTTCACACAGACTCTCTTATTTTATGATGATGGTTTCGTAACTTTGATAGGATCATTGAATGTGTTCCAATTTTCTTTTTTTTTCCCCAAATGTTAACGCTGTACCCAAAGCAAAGGGTAGTTTAAAATACAGAGACTTCGAGTATTTAAATTCAGAACAATCTGACATGGCAGATATTTTGCATTGTTAGTTGGGATATATCTTCAAAATTAAAGTATTTAAAGAAATCCTGCTCTCATTTTTCTTGCCCTGAAAAGGAATTACTTAACTGTGTGCAAAGCATGACCACACTCAAAAGTTAATATGCTTCTATGAAACTGACATGTTCAAAAGACTTACTGTTGAACAGAAATATGTACGCATGGATCTTGTGTTCTTCATAACTTTATTACACCTGGCAGATACACTTGCCAGTGAAGGCTCACTGAGAATAGGAATTCTCATGAACTGCAGCTTCAAAAATACAGTTTTGTTTAAAGAATGAATGTTGTGGTATTAACTCCTCCTGGAGTGGAAGGGAGCCAGCTATACTGGTTATACAACAATAGCAACAACCAGAGCACAACTCAGTAATTATATTTAGACACCCCAAGACAGGCAGTGATGGAAGTACAGAACTAGTATTTTCATAATAATTTTCCAATTTCAACTTTAAAACTCTCTTCTTTGAGATTTAATTTGAAATACAAATAGTTTATATTAAGGCTGTAATATTCCAGCTATGATTATCAGGTGATAGCTACAGTGTAAGGAGCTGGCAAAATCCCTAAAACCTGCTTGTCAAAGAGTTGAGCTAGCATTTGCCAGTAACAAGTTCTTCTGATGCAACAAGATTGTCAGGCTGGTTCATTTAGTTTTAAACTCATCACTACACTGAAAGTTATAAACTGAGTATGAGCTGAGGGGGAGGAGAAACACACACAAAACCCAAGGTGCCCAACACACAGAAGGTTCATTTCCTCCTCAACCAACACAAATAGAAAGGATGAAGCCTCTCTAGATTTTACAGGCAGTTACACTAAAAATAATACTTTAAAAGTTCTTGTGTTCAGCAGATCAGATGTAGAGAGTTCAGTTAATACAGATCAGTGTTTAAAATGCTGGTTTTGTACATTGTGTTATATTTCCACTCGAGTTCAGCTTAACAACAGGCTAGTAAATTATTTTTCTAACATTTACAAATACACAAATATATACATAAATCAGATTTAAACTGACCCTGTTCTCCAGGAAAGCAAAAGGTAGTAGTTTTAAGCTTCAAGAAAAGACTGCATTTAAGCATAGATTAATCTGTTTAAAGGATTGCCTGAGAACTCCCCATGGGGAAATTGCTGCACAAGTCTCCTGACCGCTGATTGTAAGTCTTGAACTTAATCAGAATTAAGTCACTTAGACTTAATCCTGTCCATACCTCCACCTACACTCAGACCACAATTCCACAAGACACTGGCTTTCGCAGCAGTGTCAAGCTCAGAAGTTCCTGTTCCCTTTTCTCCTCTTTCTGCCACTCACTTTGACCCCTGCACCCTGGTGCACCATATCCTTGTTGTGACAACACAGCTCCAAGGCTACGATGTTGAACAGTTAGCAAACTGATTCAGGTTAAAAAGAACTCTTTTACATGTTCTCTACCCCTCAAAACATCTGGTGCATTTGCAGTCTTCACAGATTTTTTCTCTGGAGAGAAGAAAGGGAACTTTTCATAACATAATGAAAACAGGAAAACAAATGGAAAGAAAAAAATGGAAAAAAAGCTTGTGTCTCAAAAGGGGTTTAACTCTAAACATCATCTGTATGCCTGCAAGCTGAGGTTAGATCCTCTAGCCTAGCAATGGAATATTCATCCTAAAAGACACAGGTCTCCCAGGATGCAGAAGTGTGCTCCTCCTGCTAATGACAGCTTTTTCAGGAGATAAAAGGCTGGACAAAGTTGTAAGGAAAAAAACAAACAAACCCCAACACATTGTAAAAGGAGCAGTGGAAGGGAATTCTTGGGATGGTAACAAGAACTAAGAGCAGGTTCTGAGCAAATCTTGCTGCTGTTTGTTTTGAAAACTTCACACACACCTGAAGTCTAGAAGCAGAGGCACTTGCCCAAATGACAGAAGATCTGAACTAGTCTAGGTGATAGGCAGCTATCATGTTCCCACAAGTCTGGGAGCAGGCATTTCCTGGAGCACAGACAGCATCAGCATGTGGAACCAGCAGTGCTTACCTGGTGCCGATAGTTGTACCAGCCATTCGAGCCAGCAACAATCACCACCCAGTGCTTGCCTCCATCTTCGGGTTCTTCCATGGGGAATGTGCTGATGCCCAGAGCACAGCCCAGCAGCACAACTGCTTTCAGTATCATCTCTCTTCTTTATTTACTCCACAAATGGCCAAAAAGCTAGTTTCCTAATGCAGAATTTGGACAGAAGTAGATGAGAGCACATCAGTCAACAAATGCCAAGCAAACATCAGTAGTATCACACTAGGTGGTTTTCTTGCTAGTGAGGGTTTGTTTATTTCACAGACCATTTAACTCACAGCACAATTTCTAGTCATATCTTCCTTTAGCACCAAGCTGCTACTAGTTACAATAGTTTTCTGTCAGCTTTCAAATCTGATTGAAAGCAATTCTGAATAGGACAACCAAGTCGTTCAGCTCCCTCTGGTTGTTTTGTTCTATAATAGCTGGTAATGAATAAGCCTCGAATATGGAGCAAGCCTCACCATCAAGTATTTCACAGACTAAACTTTTTCAGATTAATACTATTCTCTTGGTCTCTGCTTCTGTGAGTTTTCAATACTGGCAATTACTGAGTCAAATCCCGGCTGATGGAGGCACAAGGATGCAGAGACATGGAGAACTACTGGGAAGTTGGAAGGTCAGAGGGTCACAAAAGGTCTCTGTGCCAGAGAGGGTGGAAAGAGGTCATGCCACAGTTCTGCACCAGATACAGTCCTAACTGCTAGGGCTGGGTGGAAGTGCAGGCTGTGAGAGCCTCATGCTATTTGTGCAGCCTGTTATGCTAGTGGAGAGCAAATGTGAACCAGTACCACATGAAAGAGTAGCATTTTCGCCTCTTTTGCACAATGGTTAAGTGTTTGCACAAGGCGAGAGAATTGGGTCTGAGCCTGTGAATGTCAAACTCAGAAAAGCAGAGCCAGAGGGGAGGTTTGCGCCCTTGCAGAAATGGCTCTTTCTGCTTTCTTGAGAGAACTAGAAGTAGGGTCCTCACCAGTGAACTTTCTTAGCACGTTGATTGTCTGAAAAAGCATTCTCATTAAAAGTAAACAGTCTGGCCATATCTAATCACAGGTTTAAAGGTTTGATCTTTGGGTTGGGGGAGGGGGGAGAAGGCAGGCATAGTGGTCAGTCTAAGGTCTGCTGCATCCAATAGGTAACTGATAAAGCAAACTCCCCTGAAGAACTGCATGCTCTTAGCACAGGCACAAAGATGACATACTTCCTCATGCACTGACATCTGGGATTTTACACTGGCCTACTAACAGAAAAGAGATCCTGGAAGTTAATAATTGCTGGTATGTATGGAAGAAGTGTTGTAGTAAGAGCTAGTCTACTTTAGCATGGTTTTCCCTGGAATAAAAGCTGGAAACTCCCTGGCCATACAATACAACATGGTCACAAGTGTCAGAACTACCACTAGACCAACTAAACAGTACCTAAGTCAGTCTCAGTTCCCCAGACAAAACCACCCACCTCCAGCCAGTCAAATGTGGCTGAAAGAGAGAAGCAGCCAGCTCACCTTCAAAGCAGCAGTGTACAGTGAAGACTGCTAACCTACCATATGGAACGGGTCTTTTTCTGGTCACCAAGATTCAGTCTTAAGAGGCAGTCGTATGAAAAAATATATATTTTATATATATATATATTTGGACGTTAGGGTGCTTTTTTTATCCTTTTTTAATGGAGCTAGCACAAAGTAAAGAAATCATGTTAGCAAATCAGCTCCTACAGGAAGGGCTGTTACCACACAGAAAAAGTCTAGAACAGAAAAAGTAGAATAACATATCTGCAAAACCTGCCTACAAATATTGGGTAAGAAGGGAAAATCAGTATTTTTTAGACAATCTGCGTAAACCCCAGCCAGTACCTCTGCATGGACCCGTGCTATGCAGGCACAGATGTACCACATCCCAGCCCCTCATTCTGCCTGCAAACAGGCCCACAACAGAAAAACCCAGGGCCAGATGAGGAACAGAGACTTAAGCTACCAAGCCCATCAGGCAGTCCCTCCATGAGAGGACTCAACTGTCTTGTGGTATGTGGGTATCTAGACCCTCATGTTTCTCATTCCTGCTGAGACAAAAGTTGTGAATGATGCTGAATACCCAGGGGGAAAAAACACCAAGAAACATTTGCACTGTATTAGCAAACCATACATACTTTG
This sequence comes from Scytalopus superciliaris, assembly GCA_013400415.1. Lineage (NCBI taxonomy): Eukaryota > Metazoa > Chordata > Aves > Passeriformes > Rhinocryptidae > Scytalopus > Scytalopus superciliaris. Next base: position 994,872 of record VXBX01005867.1, on the reverse strand, counting down.
TCGTGGATTATTTAGAATAGAAATATTATTAATAGAAAAGAACCTCCTCTTTGGCACTAATTAATGACATATCATCTCACTTATCTGTCTTTTCCTACACTGCAAGTAAATCAAATTAACAACACAAAGAAGGAGGAAAAAAACCAAAACCAAGCATACCACAATGCACTAATAAACCAATCTCAAGAAATGGTCAGGTTCCCAAGCAGCACTTAAAATAGGTTTAACCATTAAAGATATGTGTGGTGGGAATAGATCTTCATTACTTGTTTCCAACTACTGCTTAAAAAAACACATCCCAACCCAAAATAAAATAAACAAAAATATCCCATCAAACCATGCCCCCCATGTTTCTACTTTTAAAGAAAGCCTCTGAGTGCAACTGGGCAACCTAAAACACTGTGTTCTGAGTTGTGCTGAAGTGTCCTTGACCTACAGTTGAGAAGAGAAAGTTCCCCATCACATGCTTTGTCTTCAAGTCATACTAAGAGAAAGCAGCTCAGCTGACCAGCTTACCACAGGTACATAAAAAGGCCCTTCTCTGCAGATCTGTCACATGCAATCCTAAATGCATGCAGAGAGTGAGACTGTGGAAAAATTGAAAATTCTCTAAGAGATCATCTTAGAGCTTTGGTTGACCCACAGAACATGAATTTTGATCATCCCTGCCTACTCTTTCTGGCAGAAGAGTTAATTAACTTTGCTTTGAGACCATATCAGGAAAAAGACCCATTACAGACACAGTGGGCTGAGCATCAGACCCACACAGTCAGAACCACAGCATATACACACACAGGTAGGCTGCTGTGCAGTTTGCACAATCTGTGGAAGAAGTATGTCCTGAACTGGGTGGCTCTTGCCAGAACAATTCACTCTTGAAACCCGTCTTTCCAGACGGAGGCACTTTGCCCACTTCCCACTAGATAGTTAGCATACAGCTCTGCACTGATAAGAGAGGGATGCTTAAGAAAGATTGCATCTGGAAATGGTTGGCTGCTGCTAGAACAATTTTTCTGGCCAACTGCCTGTTCCCTGAGTTCCCAGCTTTCCTTTGGGAAATAGTCCTCGAAGATCAAAACTCTTAGAACAACAGGATACCATCCTAAAGAAAGGAGGTTGACTTGGTAAGAGTATTTTCCACTAGTGTTTAGAATGATATTGACACTTCAGTAGCTTAAACTCCAAACAGCTCAAGCAGCACTTCCAAGAGCTATATAAACAGAACCCATAGCTCTATTTTCCTTTCATGTGAAGTGCACTAACAGTAATCTCGTTGAAAAATAACAGCCTTAAGCTAATCAGATGATCATTCCGGCTTTTCTAGGAAATGTTTTTCAGTTCACTTCTTATAACCTTTTGGTTTCCAGACTCAAGCCACAACACCTTCTTCAACACAGTGCTTGCACATTGTCTTTCACTATGATACTTAGATACTGATTTCCACAAAATATGTGACTCACTGTAGTCCTGCTCCTGGGAAACTGCTGTCCACAGTTCTGTCAGCAATGTTCTGCTTACACGCTGTGCTGGCTGCCACATAAACAGAAGCACCTAAACCCCTGATTAGGCCCCTGCAGAATTAGGCAGATTTTCTTTCTGCACTTGTATGGTAGAAAGAAAAGTCTTTCTCACTGTAAATTCTGATATAAAGTACATTTTGAAGGAGATTATGCTCTCTGTTGCAAAACATTTCTTTACATAATCTACCAATACCCACTTTATGAATTGACTTCATATGATCAGAACTTGTAGTAAAATGGTTTTTATAGTTACTGAAGATGTATAATTCACCTTTACTGTAAAAAAAACCCAAGAATCTGTAGTTATGTTAATTCAGAATGGATTTTAATGTAAAATAAATGTATTTTAAAGTAATTATAAATAAAGTTCATTCTACTGTTTGAAGATTTACCTTTCTCAGCAGCAGAGAGATGCCACAATTTACCTGGGGATAAAAAAAATAAAATCATTCCTAGAATGGTGATAATCTAAGACACCTGGATTAGGGGATTTTTTTTCTCTACACACTTCAAAACCCCCAAATTCAAATTTGGCAAATCTTAAGGGTTCAGTAAAACTGCTTCTGCTATTTACTTTCGTATCTGTCCACAAATTTACGAAGGGTCTGCCATCACATTCTGACAGTCAGAAAAAACAGATCCTGAAGCACTGCACGAATAACTTTGCTACACCGCATGATTTGGCCGGTGGAGTCCGACAAGGGTAAGCATTTCTGCTCAGCAAACGTGGAAATGTTTGGAGCAGGGACAGAGCGAAACCCTGGAGAAATGATTACGCAGAAATTCCCGGGGGAGGCTACGCGAGATCCCTGCGCTCCACGCCTCTTTTGCTAGGGTTTATTTCAGCGTTTCTGATCTTCGCTACAACATCTGCTTTGAACCCCGAATAACAGGCAGCCGCCACGGTGCTGCCCGATCCCAGCCTGGAACCAGAGGTGCTACCGCCGGGACAGCGGNGCAGGCACGGCGCGCCCCCGCGCTCAGCGGCCCGCGGGCCCGGCGCGCAAGGCACGCTGGGCGTTGTAGTTTCGCGGCAGCGCGTGGTCTCCGGTGTATGCCCTGGGGAGCTCGGGAGCATCCCGAGAGCATCCCGGGAGTATCCCAGCAGCATCCCGGGCCGGAGGGCTTGCTCAAGTTGCCCACGTCCTCCCGTCTCGGAGGTGTTCCTGCCCAGAGTGGGAAGGCAGAGGAATGTGCGGAAGAAGACGAAGGGCCCCGCACAGCCCTCGTGTGTCCCAGCAGAGATGGCCGGCAGAGCCCTGGCTGCTCACTGCAGCCCTGCCCACAGCCCTGCCCACAGCCCTGCCCACAGCCCGCTCCCCCCCGAAACCTGCCCGCATCGCCAGGGAGCTGTCAGGGCGTTTGGCCAAGAACTGACACCTCTGTCAAGTCTTCTTCGTGCTTAATGGGAGAAGGGGAACTAAAGATGCCTTCTGCAAAGTAGAGGCACATGCTTTTTTGCCTAATAAACCACATAAAAAGGAACACACCGGCTTCCTCATTGCTGACTGAAAAAAACTTGCACATCAGCAAAATAAAACCCCAGCAATTAACTTTGCATTTTGTGACCGACCGACTGTTTCTGAAAGTCTGCAGAAAGTCATAGTTTTGCTCTGACTCTGCCATTTGTATTAAGTGCACCAACTGTTTTGCTTACGGTCATAAATGTAAAAGGTCATTACAGGTTAATCATCAGTACTTTTCTGGAAGGTGCGTGCCCAGTAACCTGACATGCCTCCTGACACAACCAAGCTGTTAGAATTTGGGTCAATCCAGAAATGACCTTTTTGAACTGAGCAAGACCATCATGCTGGTTATCCATCAGAAGAAAAACAAGCCCTAAATCTCCCTTACACCTCATTTTACTTGAGCTTAGCAGCCAAGTGGGTTATGCTTATGTTTTATTACCTTCCTGCCCTAAAAGATATCTAATATCACTTAAAAGCATTGCTGACCAATCATCCAAGTCCAAAGGTGTTTTTCATACCATTTCTTGTGACTGGGCTACAAGAGGTAAGTACACCTTGTGTCAGCTGTCACTTCTAAGAAGTCTAATACTATCATTGCCAAATACCTGTCTATAAGTTCTACACTAATTAAACATCAGCAGGATGTTCCTTTTTGTGAGAAATAATAGATGGGAAGACTGCTACAGAAATTCTTACATGTCTATCAAAATGTATCAGGCAGGCACGAAAGACGCGAGTAATACTCAGATTTTTACTACTGAATTCAATTATTTCTGTGATGGTGTTAGAAAGTTAGGAAGCATTTCTGAATCGAGGGGGGAAGATATGAGTGGTGTTGCTGGGTATATGGACTGAAGTAAGCAGAGAGATTACAAAGATACAGTTGCAGGGCTCAGACAGAAGCTGCTAATGTCCTGCAGCAGGAATCCAGTATGATCCTTGTGACTGCTGCTATCATGGAAGAGAAGAAATGAAATAAACAATTTTTTGTCCATCACACAAATACACATTTTATGACTATGTAAATAAACCTACCTACAATCTTTTTAAAAAGAGATGAGCACATAAGTAGGTAAAACCACGATGGATTTTGAAATTAAATGAAATGAAATGAAATGAAATGAAATTAAATTAAATTAAATTAAATTAAATTAAATTAAATTAAATGTTGTTCAGCCTGCAGAAGAGAAGACTCTGTGGAGACCTTGTAGCAGCCTTCCAGTACCTAAAGGGGGCCATGAGAGAGCAGGGAGATAAACTTTTTACATGGGTAAGTATTGACAGGACAAGGGGAATGGCTTTAAACTGAAAGGGGGCAGGTTGAGATTAGGCATTAGGAAGAAAATCTTTACTGTTAGAGTGGTGAGGCACTGGAACAGGTTATCCAGAGAAGCTGTGGCTACCCCATCCCTGGAAGTGTTCAAGGCCAGGTTGGATGAGGCTTTGAGCAACCTGGTATAGTGGAAGATACCTCTGCCCACGGCAGAGGGACTAGAACAAGATGATCTTTAAGATGATCCCTTCTGACACAAGCCCTTCTATGATTCTATGAAACAATTTGCTCTTGCTCTGACAGTGCTAAAAAGCAAAAGTAGCCACCACCTACATGTCTCATAACAAAACTTCGACAGGGGAAGGTATTCCACCAACCCACCAAAGCCACACGCTACAAATGATAACTAAGATGCCAACAAACTCTGAAAGTGTTGACCAAATGAGAACCAAAACCACCCACCCTAGATGTGAAACTTCAGAACTGTAGATAAGGTAGGTTCTTACTTAATAGAGAGCTTTTACCAAACAGGGATGGGAAGTCCTACAGACCAGAAGGCTGCCATACAGTAAGGGTTGGTAGTTTAGCTCCAATTCTGTTTTGCTAAGAGTGTGCTGAGAGGATTTTAACTCCTACATCTGACATCGCTGACTCCAGGCTGGCTTGGGAGTGCTGGCATAGTAATAGTAGTTTTGGCAACACACAGGTTTCCCCAAAAAGAGATTTGTGAGATTTTTAGCACAGCTCTGGAGATGTTTTATCACAGCTATTTGTGGTTCCATGTCACTAACTTAACAGCCGACAAAATTTAGACTAAAAATTCATTTAATTGCTTTTAATGTGGCAGAAAATATACTAAAAATGTACAGGAAGCCATTCTGTACTGCACTTACACTTTCCTTTAAGAGCAGGTGAATTGATCAATAATTTTTTCAAATGAGCCAAAGACACTTTTTAGCTGGGAGAAAATGGACTGGAATCATGAATCAAGCTCAATTGGGGTGTGCTAATTCTTTGTAGTTGCACCGACTTGATAAATAATAATAAAACAAAAAAAAGAAATTCTGGGGGGGAAATGCTAATGTTTAAGGTAAAGAGTGGGAGAGATTTAGAGTAAATGAAATTATGTGCTGAGCCTGGTCTTTCCACATCATCACTGGCAATGAGATTAGATTTGTCATACTAGTAATGATGCACAACTAGCTGCCTTGTAAAGGTAAACATGAGACAGGGTTATCCCATACATTTGAAATTAAGGAAGATTTAATTCTTATTTTAGCAAAATTAATAGATTAACAACAGAGTGATCTTGGATATCAAATGATTAAAGGAAAAAAATATTTATTTTGGGAGAAAATTCAGAGAGACATAAGATGACCTTAATTCTGCAAGAAAGAGAGTTAATGTCAGTTAATTATGGAGATAAACTGAAATTAAGCAAGTCTGTGAGGAAGAGGGATTTAGATGTTTAATTTACTTAGATCACTTAGGGAATATATACACATACATTTTGAGAAGGAGTGAGGGAAAATCTTATCCCTACAGCTTTGTATATACTTTCTTCAACTGTTCTGACAGATTTAACTACATATGACAGTGTTCAATATATCAGGTTCCTATGTTTTTCTTGACAATAAGTAGGCAAGTAGAAAGGAAAAGCTTGAGACAGCACCAGAGAAAAACAGTGAACACAATTACCCTTTTTAGAGGAAGAGAGAGAAAGGTGAGAAGAGTAAGAGCAAATGATCAATTTGTTTCTTTTATATATATATTGTAGAGAGAAAAGCTATTTGTAAGTACCCTGATATAGAATAGCCATAGGCCATATTTGTATATACATTAATTTTACTCATTAGCATAAGTGCTCCAATTTGGGGGGAAGATCTGCAGATCAGAGTCAATTAACGACTGAATGAACTGTAGTGTAGAAAAAACCAGTTACAGGCTGCAGAAAGATCCATTATGAGAAAACAGTGAAAAACCTGAGGTGATTTAGTACAGGCAAGCAAACATCCAGGAGAGACGTGATAACATGATAGACTGTTGCAAGAGGAAGGTAAAAATATTTTCACATCTCCAGAAAACAGAACAAGAAATGATGCAACAGGTACTTGCAGATTAGAGAGTACAAAACATGTTTTAATGATAAAGAACTAAAGCACTGGCCTAGGAAGGGTCCTTCATACTGAAGCCTGTAAACATGGCCACACAAACACAGTTTCTTGCAAGACTAAAGGAAGTTAGGTATTTTTTATTGTTCCTTTCTCCTGTGGGCATCAGGGGAAAAGACAACAGTCTCCCAGGAAATATAATATTTCTGGCAGGTTGATTCTCCAGGCAGAGCTGCGCTGGAGAAGGAGGAACTGAGGTTTACTCTATGAGATTGTGTCCATTTCTGGTCCAATAAATAAATGAATAAACAAGAGTATAAAAGCATGCCAGGAGAATCAACTCACTGATTTCTGCATATCTAAAAAAGGAGCATGTGCATTACTGATGCTCAGTGGAAGAGTAAAGTTATGACTGAAATGCACCTGCCAATCTTCTTTATGGTGGAAGCAGATTTGGTGCAAAGAATTTGGGGCATATACTTTTACCCTGATCTGTATCAAAAGCAGGGGAATAGCAACATGTACAGATACATATGTTGAAGACAGAACCTAGAGATCCTGATCTAGGATCTGTCTGCACATAACAGTTCTATATATGCATTTGTGGAAGTCTGAATAATTATGCCAGAAAGTTTACGTGAGACTTCATGGTCACTACATACACGTACACAATAGGGTTGATTGCAAATCCAGCAATGCTTCCTTGAACATCCACTTGCACGGAGAGCTGAGAAAAGACTCATGAGAAAAAGTAGATTCCCTCAGGTTAGGTTTCAATTTTCGTCCTACAGAAAACATAGAATTACTTCAATGCCTTTGTGCATCTCTTCTGCAGATTACACCTTTCCACCCTTGTAGTCAAGTAGTTAAATAGTTGTCAACTGTAGTTGGGAGAGTTGTACAGAAAAAAACAAAGGTCTGGTGTAGAATTAAGTAGGTGTGAGGTGATAGCCTGAAATATCTGGATGATCAGGAAGTTCAAGGGAACGACAACGTGTACCAGAGAAAACAAGCAAGGAGGACAGAAAAGAGGAAGTCTAAAGGTTAAGAGACTATGAACACGTCCTTAGGGACAGTGGCTTCCAAATAACTGTCTGACTATGCAGTGGAGAATGTTTTAAAAATTGTGAAAGAAGGTACTGGCCAGCAGTAGGCTTAATGGTTTATTTACTGCAAATCTAGTTTATCAGCATTTTCATACCTGCAGAATATCCACTGAAAACTGGGGGGGGGGGGG